>JANIJG010000383.1:0-21489 GCA_024611175.1 Megaceryle torquata | reverse complement strand
TTGTTTTCTTCTGTTTTTTCCCCCTGCAGGGATGCCTGCAGTCTGTAATCCAGGCATGGTACCAATGGCAATGCCACCTCCTGCTGTCAACCCTCAGCACCTGTGTAATGAAGAGGACCTGAAATCTATCCAGGACATGTTTCCCAACATGGACAGGGATGTAATCCGCTCAGTGCTAGAAGCTCAGAGGGGGAACAAGGACGCAGCTATCAACTCCTTGCTTCAGATGGCTGAAGAATCATAGATCCACCCTTCCTGCATAGTCCCGGTCCTCAATGCCACTTATTTTTACTTGCCAAGCCAGGGATTTAGCTAGAGGAAGAATTTTCCAGCAGCTTTCTGTTAGCGCCTCCTCTGTGAAACAGTAAAACTCTTTTCTCCTTGGACAATTGGATCTTTTTCACTTTCTCAATCTGTACGTACTCAGTTTAGCTTGTGTCCAATGATAGAGCATTGAAGCATCTTTACTATCAGCTGTGCCCTGCGTGGCTATATTCTGATGGGGTGGGGAGTAATGCTGCTTTTTTTTTTTCTTCTTGTTTTCATAAACTTGTTCTTACAAAGTAACTCTATGCAGTACAGGATTTACTACTGTTTGTTAGATTGAAGGAGAAAAATCAGGCTTTTTTTTGTTTGGTTTTTTTTGCATGGTGGGTTTGCTCTTTGAACACAACTGATTCGTTGAAGTATTTAAGTTTCATCAAGCAGCCTATTTCTGCCAGATATTAAAGACCCTTTCCTTATCCTGTGGTGTTTAGTTATTGCTGTGATATATTAAACTGTTTCTGATTTGAAGATTCTTAATTTAATAAGCTAAATTTCTTAGGTTGCGCTGTTGATATTTGTAATGAGCATCTTTTATTCAATCTAGTCATTGGGCATCAAAGCAATATATTATCTGGTGTGCATTTGGGGCTTTATCCTCCCATCTACTATTGTTATGTTTCTGTAAAATCTGAATAGATAACTTTTAATTTGTACAGTGTGTGTTGCTGTAGCAGAGAACAGGATGGAGTCCTAAGCCCTGATGTACTCCCACAATTAATTGCACTCTGGCTACTACTTCTGCATTCCCCTGGCTAAGTCAAGGAGTAAGTGCAGAAGGAATTACCTTCATACCTGAAAAATGACTGAAGCCGTAAACAATTATTTAAGATGTTGTCTTAGATTAGAAAAAGCAGAAGTCTTTGATCTGGTTTTAAGGCTTCTTTCTTTACACCTATATTTCATCAAAAATAGAATTTTATATTGGTGGAAAAACTTGCCTTTTTTCCTGTAACCTGAAATAAGAAGCATGAAAGAAAAAGAGCTTCAGAATCTTTGGATGGCGTTGAGTTACTCAGTGAATTGTTAGACTACGGTTGCTGTAGTCAGTTTATTATTATTTGATGCAGATGGAAATAAATTCTTTGTAAGAGAAAATTTAACATATCCGAGTTATATTATGATCCTCAGAGGAGGATGGAGGTTGCTTGTATTTATTGTTAGTGTTATTTTTTCAGATGACAGTTCATTTTGGACCTGCAGAATTTTACAATATGCACCAGTTACACCCGTTGGATAAGTTCCTGCGGTGTCTGTTTTTGTAGGTGGTAAAGTGATGCACTTTAAATAGTACGCACCAGTTTATTTTTCCAGTGAAGTGCAATGTTGCTGTGTTTATCTTTTTAACATTTGATTTCAAATACTTTCTACAATAGCCATAGACCTTTATATTTTCAAGAGTTGGAATGAATGTACACTTGAAATCTAGGCTCTTGAGTGATTCATGAGAACATTAAAGCCAGGTTTGGACTAGGGAAAAGGGGCCCATACTCTCTTCTTCCCCATATTTTGTTTCATGTCCCACACTTAAAATATTTTATCATCTGCTGAAAAGCTGGTTTGTTGGTTTTGGTTTGTTTTTTTTTTTTCCCCTTTCCCCTCCCCCCCACCCTGTTCAAGAAGCTGTTACATAGCACTGGCAGTAGAGCATGAATATTTATTTTTTTATTATTAAAAGTGATACTGAAACTTCTAAAATACAGCACCAAAAATCATTCCAGTTTCTGACCTTTTAAAGCTGTCTTTTCATAATGTATGATTGAAATTGTGTTAGGAATCCCCTACCGTCTTAAATTTACCATTGAAAGCATAAATGTCTTTATCTACATCCTCTAATTGGCTTTGCAGTAATGAGATTCAAGGCTGTAGTTCATGTGCTTTAATTGTAGAGTCACCACATTTTTGTTTTCTAAAATAAAACGGGTGTTCTCCAAGAAACTAGTCTTGCCCCTTCCCTACAATCATGGTAAAATTTGTGATTGAGTAGGTGTAGAGGCATTTGGTCTTTATAGCACAGCAATTTGTGACATCGGCACTCAAAAGGGTAAATCTTGGTAAGGATTTAATGCTGAGATATCTCCAGGAAGAGTCCCTTGCTCTAACTTTGACACACATAGCGTGACTTGCTAAGGACGAAACAATTCAGGGAAAATGTATATATTTAAATTTTTATATTAAAACGTTGGAATCCGTAATACAGCTTTTTATAAAAGCAAGTGGTCACGGTTCAACTTAATGGCTGGTAAATTGTACTGCATCCTATTACAGCTCAAGTCCAAGCACAGAATAACAAACACCTTTCAATCCTAACCACCAGGAGGGGGAAATGCAAATGTTAGGATAGCCAGGTTTAGTCATAAACTAGGCTCTGGGCCTTGGAATTTTGTTTGTTTTGTTCTAGACAAATGTTATGCAAAACAGAGTAGGTGTATGAGTTGAAGGTGGGGTATGTAGGAGCAGTATGGCCATGGGATGGATTTCAGCATATTATGCTAAAATACTGTTCTGGGTATTTTTTTTTTTTTTGTCTTGCTTTAATTAAGCATTAGAGCTGAAATTCCTGTGTCATGATGTACTACTTTATCTTGTTAAAAAGAACAAAACACTGATTGTGAACCCACTCAGCTTTTCAGCACACATATCCTCCTGGTCAAACCGTTCCTTGTTGGGTTTGACTGGTGAAAGAGGTGAAAAAAGGCAGGGAGTGTGGTTAACTATTCTAGGGTCTGTGAAATTTAAGGTATTGGAATGGAAAACCTGTTTCTTGATTTAAAACAAATTGTCACTCATTATGATTGTAGCTTTTGACAAAACGCTAATGGGATAATACTGTGTTTGATGCTGCTCTTCTGCTCAACAGCTTCAGGCAGCTTGGAGCCAAAGCCAGCTGTGTAAGACTGGCACCTGCTAAAAGTTAGTGCTCTTAGTACTAGTGTGAGTCCTTCCAAGAGCCTAAACTTGCTAAAGGTAGGAACGTTTTTTGTCTAGCTAGATCCTTGCTACTTTCTTCTCTACTGCTCTTTGCATCTGCTGATGGTACTGAATGTTTTTTCCCTTACCAATGTTACTGCTTGTTTGGTTGATATGTAATACCGTACGGAGGATGTTTTTTGCTGTAATAATTCTAAAGACATTGTTTCTCTGTATTGAGGTCCAGTGTCCAAATGTGTTTCTTGCACTCTAAAGTACATTAACTTTTTCATTCTAATTTAATAAATGTATCATCTAAATGAAAGTGTATTACGTCTCTGTTGGAGAACACCACAATTTGAGATTTTGTGTATAGGACTGATCTGGAATTCAAGTGTCAGTTACTGTCTTTTATTCAGTCTTGTGCATTAATTAACAAGTTACACCGGTTCTTAATGGGATCATCTGGTGGGACTAGTACAGTAAGCTCTTACAAGTATTTTAAACATTTGTCTTCAGGTAGATGCCTTTTTCTGACTCTTCTAGGTGCTGCTTTCTCAAGAAAATGTCACAGTATGGCAGGTTTGGAGGACAGAATGAGGCAGTAGTGAGGTTGCCTTCTTGGAAGGGCAAGGGAGGAAGGCAGAGCTGTGTGGGTGTGGAGGAAATGCTCTGCAGTGCAAAGGGATTGAGAGCTCTCCGGGTGGGAGCAGCGTGCAAGCCAAGAGTTACAGAACACACCTTGTTATGTGCTATTTTAACTCCAGTAAGAGTTGACTCTTTGTTAATAATATAATTAATGAATTTTAAAGATTTGAATTATGTAGCATCTCTTTTTAATTCTCTGATTGGCTGCAAAGTTATCAGAGATCCTTTTTCTCATTAACAGCATGATTGTGCTCAGGGATTATTAATCACCTGCTAGTCTGTAGCATTAGTATATTATCAAGCTAACACTTTGGGATTTACTGTCCAGTTCATAGCATGATTTTTATCAGGAGTTTGGGGTGGTTTTTTTGTTTTGGTTTGGGGCTTTTTTTTGTGGCTTTTTTTAAGAAATGATAGTCCACTGGATTTCCTTGAATTATTTCCTTAAAGTACTTAGTACCTACTGTGAAAATGAATTCTGTTCAAATTTGTGCTTACTTCTAGCCCTTAAGTGTCGGTCTCTATCCCAATTTATGTTCTAAAGCTTACAGTTTGCTTTCACATTTCTCCAGTGTACTCTGAGAGGTAAGAAAAGTGAGAATTAATTTACTTAAACAAATGTTGGTGTTCTTGTGGCTGCTAAAGCATCTATTTAGCATTTTAATATTTATTAGCTTTTTCATTTCAATGCTAATCAACCTGTGATGATGTGTGGGGGTGTGAAAAGAAATTGGTGTCTTTTGAATTATTAAAACATTTAAATATATCAATGACAGCAGGACCTCTAGGAAGAAATGCACATACATATTTTCTTAGTAGGAAAAATGAAAGCCCATATTAACAATATTCTCTGCTGCAGTTTTAAGTTTTAACTTTTCCCCCCTATCTCTTCAAGGAGGTTGTTTAGAAACCCAAGTTGATCTTTTTTCATATTGCAGTGTATTTCAGAAGGATTTTCTTGACTGTCTTGCCAAAAAGCATAATTCATTTTGTAAAAACAAATAGATGATACTTTGGGTATATCATAACTTTTGAAGTAAAATTTCCATATAGATGGGAAAAGTAAATTTGTGGAAGTTGATCACAGCTATGTCTGTATTTCCATGTGTGGGAGAACTATGAAAGAACTGTTGTTGGGAGTATTAGCATTTGGTTAGAACATGTTTTTAAAACATGGAGTGTACTAATCTGGAATAGGAACCAGGCTAGCTACAAATGGGCAACCTTTAGAATTTGAATGTATTCATTATTGGAAAAGAGTGAAGGATGGTTCAATTTATTTTAAAATGTTCTCCAGTTATAACTACAGTGAGTGGAAAAGTACACTGGGTTTACCTTCCATGCCTGTGCTGTCCGTAATACTTCTGGATTAGATTCAAGAGCCTGGCACTGTGTCCCAGGACAGTGTTTTTCCACCTTAAATGCATAATTTCTGTAATTGTAATCAGTTTAAGGAGATGCATTCAGGTTGATTTGAAATGTTTAATGCAATTTTAAGAATGAATCACTAAGTAATTATGGAAGTGCACATGGTGGGGGGGGGGAAATAGTGACAAGTTCCTGCCCAGTGCAGCAGGCCTGGCTCCTCCATGACTCCCCCAGCATCTCAGGTACCCTTGCATAACAGGTACAAGGCTCTGTAAATGGAACCAAATGATGATGAGGATGATGGTTCATCTAAACTGGAGCTGTCTCTGAGGTTAAGCTGGTCTATATGTCAAAATGGCTTTCATAAAGATAAAAAGATGGGTCTTTGCCATAGGAGACCCTCTTCTGAGCGGAACAGAAGGCCCAATATGCCACACAGATCCACTTCTGCTGCCTCCCTGGGGCCCGGGTTAAAGATGTGATGAGGAAGCTGGTACCCTGGAACAGCACTTGGATTATTCTCCCTTACTGCTTTTTCAGGTAGGCAGTGATGAAGTTGCAATAAGGGTGATCAAAAGAGTATTCAGGGCCTAGGGACAACTGGTTAGGGGATCAGGAGCATCATCAGCGTTCTCTCTCCTTCCAGTTGCAGGGATTGATGAGAGAAGAAACAAGAAGACTCAGCTGATCAATACCTGGCTGTGAGACTTGTGTCACTGGCAAAATTTTGATTTTTTTGATCTTAAGTTGGTCTACATGACAAGAAGTGTGTGGGTGACAGACTGAGTACACCTTTCTCAAAGTTGGAAAAGGATCTTTGCCCAGGAGTTGGCAGTTACCTCCCTCAAGGTGGGCAGTGGAGGGGGAGCTGCTGATCCCCTCTCTGGTGAGGAGCAACAGGACGTGAGAAAATTGAATGAAACTGTCAGGGCAAGTTCTGTTTGGGCATTAGGAAGAGGCTCTTCACTGAGAGGGTGGTTGGTCACTGGTACAGGCTCCTCAGGGAAGTGGTCACAGCACCAAGTCAGAGTTCAAGAAGCACCTGGACAATGCTCTTAGTCATGAGGGTTGGTTTTAGATTTTCCTGTAAGGACCAGGGAGCTGAACTTGGTGGTCCTTATGGATCCCTTCCAACTTGATATAATCTATGGTCTTAGGTTTTATTTAGAGTCAGCTCACCAAGCTTAATTTCCTTTATAAAACTGAATTGATTTTGTTCTCAAATGGCACAGTATGAATTACTAAGCTCACTTGTTATCACAAGATTATTTTTACTTTAATGTGCCAAGTAAATAAACTGGCAACAATTTCTGTTTAATTTCATGGCTGGTTGGTGACTCTGAGAGTCCAGAAGATGCTTCATATAGTTTCAAACATTACAGCTGTGCTTGGAATAAATCTCTGGGAAGCTAGAGATCCTGATAGCTGAGAGTAGTGTCCATTCAGGTCCCCAACTTTAGTGTGTCTACGTTTTAGCATTATAAAGAGAGGTTGATTGATACATTAGTCCTACTTCTAATGAGTTTGAAGTGCTGACATTTGTAGTGACTTCTTATCTGGGTTTGATAGTTTCATTTTCTATAATTTTTAAGAAAGAGAATGCCCCTCTGCTGCTTCTAGTAGATGTTTCCAGGCTTAACACCTCTCGTAGTCAGTCTGTTGTTAATCAGCCTGTTATATTTTTTTTTGTTTGTCACACAATGATTTGTTCATTCACAGCTAGTAGGGCACTGATGAGCATCAAACATCAGAAGTCAGATCACAGAAATCCAGCTCAGCCATAACACTACTGAAGAAAATACAAAACATGAAAGGCTGTAGCAGCAAGGTTTAAACGATGCAGAACTTTGTAGTAAGTTTGAAACTCCCATTAACTCACAAGTTATTTTTTGCAAATTGTAAATTTGAATCTAAATTTAAATCTGAATACCATTAAAACTTCTAATTGCTTAGACAGGGCAGGTTCAGGTGCAGCTTAGAAGTTCTTACATTATGTCCTCTCGCTTTGAGTTGTTCCACTATCTACGCACGCAGTTGGCAAGGGGTTTCTCATGGCCTCCTGTTTCACATTTCCTTGCTCTTAGGTATGATACCAAGAGTGGGATGTCTCACTGATGTTCTCCATGCACACTCCTGTATCTTGTACTGTGGGGCAAGTAGTGTTATTCTGGAAAAACATAGCCCAGTTGGAGAGAGGAGGGGAACAGTCAGGTTTCCATGTTGTCACATGCGCTTGAACCCTCTCTTGTGAAGAGACAGATCTGCAGGTAAGAAATGAATTATCATTGGCAGTATTTGGGACAAGTGGGAGAAGTGGGTAAAAACAAACTTTCTTGTGGCAGGTGATGAGCAAACCAGATTACAAATTACAGTTGTAAGAAAGAATAAGGCTGCAGTTTTGTGAGGTAGTTAACATTATCTGCCTGTTAACCATAAATGTGAGGTTTGATTCAGAGCCTCCAGATACCAGGAATATTTTCACTGGATTCAGTGGTTTACATCAAGCTCTGTTTCATTACAGGTCACAAGGTAAGCACTGGAGTGAGAGGCTTTGGGTTATTGTTGTATTTTCAGATGTCTTACTCATCAACTCTGCCTTTCCTTGACTGTTAATTGACCATGTATATAAAGCTATAATATAAATTCAGTTGGACATTTCAATCTGATTCACTCCTGCTAACAGGAACAGGCTATCGGTTCATCTGACCAGCGTGCTGCTGCTGGCAGAAACTGGTCCTGAGATCATTGCACAGAAAATAAGCCACCAAGTTATCTGCTTGGGGTTTGTTTGTAATACTGGTAAGAAGTTGTGAAGGGAGATTATTTTGGTTTTTTGGCTCAAATTAAAAATCAGTTTATCACCTCGTTATGGTTTCACTGGGACAGAATCCCAGCCTAGCCGTGGTCTGCAGGTCTTTAGCAGTTTGGAATCAGCCAGGGGTGGTGACCTGAGACAGCTACAGGTGTATCCCAGGCCAGAAATGTCATGCTCAGTATAAATGGGGAAGCTTACTGCAGATGGGGCTGCTTCTGCTCCTCCTCTTCTGCCCCTCCTCATCCCTGGAGGGGCTCGCTCACCATCCTGCTCCTGCGGACGCTTTCCTGTTTGTTGTGTCCACTGAACATTCACTGGGGTGAGTGTAACTTTGCGTACTTGATGCTGGCATTGGTTTGGCTGTCTCATTAGATTAGTTTTCATTTTAACCCATGGGTCTCCTTTCCTGACTCTGATCCCCCTCTTCTGCTGGGGAGGGGTCTTTGGGTGACAGAGTAACTGGTGTAGTTTAGCCCCAGGTACAGGCTGAATGTAGGCAGGCCTGTAGCAGGAGGGTGGAGAGCTCTTTCCTTCTTCATCCTAAATAATGTTTTCAAGTGCTGGTTTTTTGCATTTGAAAAAGGTCACTTGAAAGCTACTAAAATGTGGGTGTCTGAACAAGAAAACCTCATCAGGATGATGCCAAAAGAAATGAATATTTTATTTTTCTTTTATGACCCAGACTATTATGGGAATACTTTAATATGATACATTTTAATAGTTCCAGTGAAACAGCTGGTGAGGCAGATCTGATAAACTCTGACCAACTCTCTGGAGCACATTTCTTTTTTAAAAAAGAAATGGAAGGATGATTTGTGCCTCTCTTAGGGTTTCAGCATGTTCACACAGTATGGCAGCAAAAAGCAGCTAAATACTCTGACATACTTCAGAATTTAAATTAATGAGTCTCATTACCTGAGGAGCAGGACTCAGCCTTTATGTCGAGTGAATATTTCCAAAGAATTACTATGATCTGTCTCTTCACTATTGAATCATAGCAGAAGTGCTAAAATATACCTCAGAAATGGCTCAGCCCATTGAACTAATCTGAATATTTTTAGGTTGAAGGCGATCGGTTATCGCTGTCTCAGCGGGGGGAGCGAAACCAACACTGAAAGCAGCTGGGGAAATCAGGGGAGCTTAATGAGGTTGGTGTTGTGGTGTAGTCAGCTGGCAGCAAACAGCATGGCCCTAAGGACTGTGGTATGACCAGCTCTGTATGAGTGACCACAACGTTGCTGTGGTACTAGATGTTAAAACACAGCATTTGGGGGGTTTTGCTGCTTTTATGTTTTGAATAAAAGTGCTTCTTTGTCCTACTGTGGATGGGGTGAAGGAAGCTTATGCAAAAGAAATTGTCAGTCCTTTTCTATTGGAGCTAAATCCAGTTAATCTTTTACTTCTCCAGAGAGGAAAAGGCAGAGGCTTTAGAAAGAGGAATAAGGAAAACTAAACTGGATTTAAAGTCTGCAATAATCTTAATCTTTCAATTCCAGCCTAGTGTATCTATGACTTTTGTAACAGAAATAAACGGAGTATGATTGGGTATTTAAAGAAGGTCAGCGTGACACATTTTAACGGTCCCTTCTGACACTGTAGAAAGACGATACTTAGTTTGTAGCCAACTCCTTATAAAATTCTAGATCACCCCCAGAATCATGGAAATGTTGGGACTCTGTATGATACTTGTATTTGGGAAACCTGATGAAGTCGCATCGGTGACTTATCCTGTTGGCAAGATAATCTTGAGGCTCAGGAAATGGAAGTGTGAAAACAGCAGATATAAAAGTAAAAATATCTGTAAAATGTTCTGGTATAGCTCATTGCCAGGAAGCATGTAGCCTCCTGGAGGATGGAATTGTGTAATGGCAAAAATAACAGTGCAGAAACTCCTTGTCTTTGTTGGGAGACAAGTAGGTGATGGGAACAAACACATCAAACTCCTTAGACATGAAGTTATTGTACTAAAAACACAGGAAGTGCTGTCAACTATCAATAGAGGAAGGGAGGTGAGGGAGCGGAATGAAAGAAGCCAAAATGAATGAAATAGCTCCTTAAATCACAGCCTAGAGGTGCTGTTTCAGCAGAACAGGAAAGGGAAAAAGTTACAGCCAAAGGTGAGGAGGAAAGAGAAGTGTCGGTGTTAAGGGAGAAGTGTTTCTCTTGTTCTTTAGCATTCCTATATCATGCAGATTTTTCAAATTATGCTTAAGCCTTAGGGAAAAAATTGATAACTAGGGACCTGCTGTCCTTCATTAACCAAAATAATTTGGAGCTATTGTTTGCCAGTTTACAGAGGAATTGGTTTCATCTAGTCTCTCAAATGACTTCTATTTGGTGGTCCTCTGCCTGATTGAAATGTTGTTGGTGTTTTCTGGCTCAGAAAGCCTGGAGCAAGCATAGGTCATTAATTTGGTTGAGAGGTAAAGGGCCCTTCATAGGAATGTTGTACAGATAGCTTACTCAATTTCACTTGTTCAATGATATGAAATTCTACTCCTCCAACTAATGATTTACAATAAAATTTTATTTTATTCAATGAGCTGTTCAAGATCCCGAGCATGGTCGATGGATTTGCTTAAAAGGCATTAAGTCGACACACCAGTAAAATGCAGTAACTGGGTAGTTTCACCACGTATGTGTCTATTGCTACACAACATTCCCTAATGCAGCAGTCTCTGTAATTGACTATTAGTGGGATGGAAAAATGAGTGTTGAGTTTTCTGAGGCAGGTAAATGCTTTTCTATGGTAATTTTTAGTGAAGCATCAGTATATTTGATTATGGTAAATATCATAAGGTGAAAAGTCAGCATTCTGATTAATACCCCACAGAAATTACAGGAAAGAGCTCAGGATTCACCTTCTATTGTGTACTGTTTCTTGCTTTAAATATTCTATATTAATCCCTATTTCTGTAACTTAAACTATTTTGCTGCTATGATTGTACATTTAATATCTTTGAAAATTTGCCTATAAAATGAAGGCATACATGCATTTTATTTCAAATTCGAAGGAGCTTTCTAAAGTACACAGTAGAAAGATATATTTTTACATAAATCAAACAAATGTATGCCCTTGTACTTTCCTATTTCTCTGCTTTGAATTAACTACTAGAGGTTCCTCGGACTTGTAAGTGTAGTGTAGCATTTGTTCCAAAGAAAAATCTGAAGTCTGTCTCCTCCTGAATTCTGTTTACTTGAAGTGCAAATCTCCTGGGCTTTCTTCTGTGTAGGCTTGGGAGAAAAAGGTACTAAAATAGATTGCCCTTCAAAAATCAAAAGGTAATTAGAAGCTTTAAGGAGACAGAGGAATTTCTGTGGTTTCTAGCATTCTGCAGTAGGATGGTGGGGTGGGAAACAAATCCTAAACCAAAACAACCCAACTCATCCAAAGCCCACTAATGAAGGTTCTCTCTTCTAAATGGTGAATTATGATGCTGATTTGATTTACTTATTTTTGCTTTAATTATTTTCTTTCCCCATGAATGCATTACATGATCACTGAGGATTGCAATGGCATCCTCAAATTGCACTCACAGGTTCAATGAGTTTGTCTGCTACCTGGAAATAATGTTCAGCTTTGAGAAATAGCCTCAATCTTTCATAATTTGGGAATTTAGAATAAAAAAATTAACTTTACCTGCTAATATAATTAAACTCTGATGGATGAACAGGCTCTGCAAGGTTTCCGGTATTATTAAGGGAACAGTTCCTGGTTTGATTTTCTTTAGAGAAGCAAATAACAACCATTAGAGGGCAGATTAAGACTTAATCTGGCATGTGCTGCAAACATGTTAATACAGTGCTTAACTGAGTTGAGGAAAACCTGCAGACTACAAAATATAACTGGTGAATATGGTATTAAATACTTAAAATATAGGGACTAGGGAGTTAGGAAGCAAGAGGAAAAAGCACGCAGCTTTTACTGGCTTCAGTCTGAGCTCAAAGCCAGCTTTAAAAGTGTTTACAGGTGCTTGTTCCGTAAGTGTTGCAGGGGTGTTATGCTCTGCACCCTGACCAGTCAGCTCTGTGGGCAGTAAGTTGTCCAGATTGAATAAAATGCCAGGCCTAACACAGCTGCCCTACAGGGATTCCTCTCACCTGCTACAGCCAGCAGTAATGGTTTTCACCAGCGTTACAGTTCTATATCCCTTTTTGGTTTTTTTTTCACCTTGGTGCAGTTCTAGATCTCATCAAGCTCTCTCTGTTCTCCTAGTGCTCTGCCCAAAGTTGCTAACTGGGAAGCTGTGCTGAAGCTGTCAAAGTGCTTGGTCCTATGGTCACTGTTCAGGACTGTGTGGATGTCCTCATCTTGGTACCTGGTGCTCAGGGTCTGAGGATGCAGTGGTGAAATTATAAAACTGGTGGTGTGCAACTTTGGCCCATCTCCCTGACAAAGAGTGGCCAGAGAAGGTGCAGGGAGTGGTACAGCTCTGTGCTCCACTGGTTTAGCCAGTAACCCTGCCTGGAGCCTGCATCCCTGCTGTGGGACCTGCAAACCCAGGGTAATCGAGCAGTTAGTGGAGTTCAGCAGTAAAATGTGAAGATTGCAGAGGATCCCATTTCTCCATCCTGAGTTAATCTGAGTATGATATCAGGTCATGCCTGTAAAGGCCCGCAGATAGGGCTCTACTGCTTCCATTCAGGGATTCAATTTCACTTCTAAATAAGCATGTATAAAATGTACAATTAATTGTTCAAACAGTTCCTCCTTTTATTTTTCAACCAAGCCTTCAGGGCAGGTTTCAGGCTTTGTATTTTAACAGCTACTGATAAGGTAAAGGCTCCAAACTGCAGGTAAACCTGAAGAACTACTGTGGGAAAAGGCAGCCAATTTTCTCGCTATGTAAATCCATACAAAATCTCTGAGGTGGCACAAGAAACAAAAGCATACTTTAAAAACATGTCCTGAACTTATTGGCCAATACTGTTAAAATTATTGGCTGAAGAATTTTCTGATTAAGTTCATTGACTTCACCTTAAATATTCTTCAGTTTATTAGAGCTTTCATTCATATATAGATGTGTTTCTTCAGCCAAAGAAGCAAGTGTTGATTTCTACAGCCAGACACCTTTTGATCCTAGACCATGAAACAGTAGTGAGGAATAAAGTTTTCCCTTACACTTGTCTTCTGGACCTCTCCACTAACTGCAGTGAAAACAAACTGCAGCCTGCCTGTCATCCCACTACCCTGGCAACTAGAATCCAGTGAGCAAATGAGGGGTTTGCTTCTTTTTAAACCCCTTTTTCTACTCGTGAAAAGGGGGTTGAGACTGTTTTTATTCCCAAAGGTTGCTGGAGAATATACCCATCTGAGTGAAGGCTCCCTGATGCTATTGGACTCTCCATCATTTAGATCATGACGATGGGTATTGAACAGTCCCTGAAATTGGAAAGTGCTGAAAGCTTTATTGATCAAATAAGAGAACATGAATAAGAAAATAATCTTCCTCTCACTGTGATATCTGTTAGGACCATTCCATCCATAAAAATGATGTTCAATAAAGCTTTGTTTAGGCACAAGAGTTAAGTGCAATGTAGCTACAACCTTTTCTGGTTTCATGTTTTAGAGACCCCTTAAACCTTTTTCCCCTGAAGTGTCAGTTTTGTGATTGAATGGAAACATATTTGTGTATTTCTATAATTTAAACAAAGGTATTTTAGGCAGACATCTATTTTTACCCTTGAATATTGTATCACTTGAACCCCACAAAACAAAGAAATAAAAAAACACCAACCACCAAGATTTAATTATTGAACTTTTTTCTTTTTTCTTACTTTTTTTTTTTTAAGAAGTAAGAAATGAGAATTTTATAACAGAAACTGCCATAAGTTCTGTTAAAGAAAGAGCACAAGCTATTCTGGGGAAAACATGATTCCAGCTTCCCAAGGGTCTCTGCTTTCTTTTTTTTTTTTTTTTCTCAACGATCATCTCTGGTTTGTGCCAGTTTTCTGGGAAATATGTTTTCCAGATTGCTTTGTTAGGGAGCCGTGTGGTGCAGAGGTTTCTGAAGTGCATCCATTCATACACTGGCATTGTTCCACGTAGATGTAGTTGTAATTTATGCTTGTTCCATTTTGGCAAGTCAGGGTCACCTCTCTTGTTTGGGTGCTGAACTCCTGGCAGCAACTACACTCGTGTTGCATCTGGTTTGCTTTAAGAGAATACCTGTATTCCCCAGGAAAAGAAAACATATTGTCTTATAAAAGCTAACACACAGAACCCCCCATTGGTTTTTGGTTTGGGGCTTCTTGTGGGTGTTGGTTTTTCACTTCCTCTCTTCCTGGCTCCCACACACACATAGGAATGTGATGCTAATTCCCTGCCTCTTCAATAATGAAACTGTTCTTCACAGAACATTAGGGGTTGGAAGGGACCTCTGAACATCATAGAATCCAACCCTCCTTCTTGCTTCCACTGAGTCTGATTCCATTCAGCGGAATCAAACACAATAACTTCATTGCTGTTTGGGATCATAGAATCAATTTGGTTGGAAGAGATCTTTAAGAACATCAAGTCCAACCATTAACGCAGCACTGCCAGGTCACCACTAAACCATGTCCCTCAGCACCATATCCCCATGGCTTTGAAATCCCTTCAGGGATGGGGACTCCACCACGGCCTTGGCAGCCTGTTCCAAGGGTTACCTTGTTACAGAAGGAGATCAGGTTAGTCAAGCAGGGCCTGCCACTCATAAAGCCGTGGACTGGCTGGGCCTGATCACCTCGTTTTCCTGTATATGCCTTGTGATGGTACTCAAGATGATCTGCTCCACAACATTCCCTAGCCCCAAGGCCAGGCTGATGGGCCTGTAATTCCCCAGATCCTCCTTCCATCCCTTGTAATTGAGGGGATGCTAACCTTTTTTTTTTTTTTTTTTTGCTAACCTTTAGTTAGCCAGGGCTGCTGATAAATGATGGAAAGTATTTTGGTGACCACTTCTACCAGCTCACTCAACACCTTTGGGTGATTAACTTGAGACACCAGTATAAATGAAGCCACAGAGGTGCTAAATTAATTTTTTTGGAACTTACACTGAGGAGCCAGGACAAGTTCCTTCACAATATGCCAGTTCAACAGGTTCAGGAGATTCACAGTCACCGTGGTGGATCACAGTTTTCTTGCTGTAAGGTTTGCAGTTTGGAGCTTCATAAAAAGAGAGGGAGGGGAGAAACATGTATTTCAGATCTCTAGAACTAAATTAATTCTAAAAGAATTTCAGTGTGTGTGATGTCTGACTATTGAGAGTCTGCAGTGTGTGACTGGGGGGGGGTGGATGCTGTGTCATGGAGTTTTCAGGTTATTGTCTGGTCTGAGCTCTACAGTGTCTCTGGAAGATAGCGCAGAGGCTTGAGCATTAGTGGTTTGAGTTGTGTTCAATATCAGGAAAACAAATTTGGTTTTTCCTTTGAGGAAATAATGAAACACAGGGTCTTGGTAAATAGAACAAGAGAACTCTGGGGGAGTGAAGAATCCTCCCATCTGCTCAGAGATGGTGAGGAGATGAATATAGCACTCTTCAAGCAGAAAAGACAAACACAGCAGTACTTACGTTTGCATTTTATGCAGCAGCCATCAGGAGTAGTCTCTGTTTCATTCTGTGTGAAAGTAAAGAAGGAATTTGTATTAATGCACAGATAAGAACAGGAGTAAGACTACAAATTAAAGTTACTGATACTGGGCAGAAGGCTCCTGTCTGATGAGCACTGAATGAAATGATGGATGACTTACTGTCCCCACCACAGAAGTCTTGAATCCTTGTAGCCTCATATAAAAATACCAGTCTTTTCTTATTACTAATGTTACAGCAAGATTATTTAACTCTTTAGATTTTCCTGCAACTTTAGCAAAAGCAGCTTGTTATATTTCCCCCCCCACCTTGTTCTTTTAAAGTGGGTTCAATCAATGAAGAATGGATGAAAACTTACAGGATCACACTCTCCTGGTTCATACACGGGGCACACTTTTTTACTTTGGACTGCTACAAATTGATCTTCAATTTTTTCACATTTGTAATGGCTGCAATTATCCAGTGGCAGGATCTCATCAAGCTAGGATTTTTGTAAGAAAAACAAAGAATTTTATTTTGTTGATTGTGTTTGAGTATAGCATGTTATTTTAAATAAGTTTGTAATTTCATTATTAGTTAGATTTTTAATAGTAAAGGCTGTGAGTTGATTCTGAGTTGTTCTAACCTGTCTTGGCTACTAGAGAGATCTGAAAATGAAAGAAATACTTACATTGAGCACGTGAACAGTGGTGTTACTCAGTCTGATTTTGCAGGCTACTTCAATACACTTCCCACAGCACTCTCCATCCTCAATCATATATTCATAACCCTACTCACAAGGAGATGAAAGAGAAAGTGTGTTGGGTTGGTGATGGAGAATTCTCATCTCCCTGTAGCTGAGGGCTGACTGGACAGCCCAGAGCATTTGAACTCACCAGTGGGCAAGATGTTTCACATTGAATTGTTTCACAATGCATGAGGTTTTCCCCAGTCACTGGATCTTTCGTGGAGGTGCAGGTACATTTCTTACATGAATCGATTACTGTTGACATTCCAACCTGGAAAACAGAAAAATAATTCAAATGCTCAGGTAATGATGTTTGATTAATAATTCAAATAATGTTCAATAATTCAGAAATAATTAAAGCGGTTTCTATCTCATGTATTGGCAGAGTTGAAAGCATTGCTGAGAACCATTAAGGCTGCTGAAATGCAAGTGCAACTAGGTTGTTCAACACTCTCCAAACATAAAGTTGTTTGGCTTTATGCCTTGCAAGAGAACACACACGAGGAGGAAATTAAATGAAGCAACATGAAGTAAATTACTGAAATGCAGGTAAGACTGGTTTGTATTGCCTCATTAATTTACCATCTTTTCAATGTTCCTTTTAAGAATCTTTTTTCCCTTTGAGTCATGCTCAGTGGTTATAAAAGAATTTTACTTTACAAAAGGAGATTAAAATAATTGGGTACAGATGCAGGTACAATAATGCAGATGCATAAACAGAGAGAGTGATTTACACACAGATTTTAGCCTTTCTGAAATGTATCCCGAAAAGGCTCCGGTGAGCCAATTTTAGCAAAAGATTTAGCTATCAATAAAGCAAAAACCCTGGGTTTATTTTTGAAGGTTCTCTGGGTTTATCTCAAAGAGTGGTTGAATTTGGGCTATTCATCATCTTGTTTGAAAAGGTCATTGATTTTACAAGTGGGAGAGAGTTTCCAAAAAATCCCTAAAAATGATACATTGGTTTTGTTTTTTTTTTGCTGAATGTTGAGGAACTGTTCTGTGACATAAGGAAAAAGGTAACTGCCATTTAAGGGCTAGAGGTAAACATATACTGGGAAAAACAACTTTCTCAAAGCCTTATTTTGGTAGAAAGGGTTTACATTGCACTTCCAACAACACACCACTGGAGGCATAATGTTCTCACCATGTACACGGTGCCATTAATCAGACAGGTGTCAGGCATTTGTCCTGAAAAACAAGAGAAATAATAATTCTGGAGTAAACTTAAACTGCAAGGCTTCCTTGGAAGTCAAGATGTTATCAAGTTCTGTTAGTAACACAAATTGTGGAAAACTTCAATCCCTCTACGTGCTTATACCTCATATTTACTATAGCTGGATGTTTAAGTAAAGTTTCTTTTTTGAAATGAGCTAGAAGAGTTGAGGAGGAATGGCTTCAAACTTGAGCTATGAATGAAAAAAACCCACTTTTTTTTTCTTTAGATTATTATTTTTTTTAAATTTCCATTTCAATATCAGGTTCACTTCAGATTAAATTAGTTGTTTCCAATTTGAACCCTAGAAATCCAGTAACCTTTTTGTTTTGATTCTTCATGACCTCTCCAAAGATGGCATGGATGAAAGATTGACTCTGGGTGGAGAAAAGGTATTTTGACCAAGGGCATATAAATAACTTGACAATATGTCAGAGCCCCCTCATGTCCTTCACAAAACTACTTCAAACTTGGCTGTTCCTTTGTTTTGGCCATCCTGTTTTGGGCTTAATTTATGGCTACCTTTTTATTCTTATAAATATATGTGTATAAAAATATATGTCTATAAATAAACATAACTGCTGGATTTTAATATTTTCCTGAGCATTCAACAACAGCCCAAGTTTACTTTTCATACATTGACAATGTAGTTACCCATCACATTTCCCTTTCCTTCGTGTCACTTGGTTTCATAGTTAACTCTTAAGCTTTCTGCTGATTTACTCTGATGTTTGGGCATCTTAGTTTAGCTACAGTTAGGTGGATGTTAATGTGCTCCAGTGTTACATTAATAACCCTGTGAATATAGATATGGATGTAGTTAAGCTACACAGACCTCCTGAAGGTTCAAAGTAACACCCTGTTCTCTCACCCATTCCAATACTCTTAGAGAATTAATTTTTATAATTTTGTTTTTCAATAAACTCCTAATGCATATTTAGCTTTTTAGGTTTTGCTGTTATTGTGATACATGAAGAACTTAGATACTAACAGAAGTGCAACTGTAATTTCCTAGAGTATGTAGCCTGGTATTTCTATAGATATAAAACTATGCATTTTCTTAATACTTACGACATTCATACTGAGGACAGCATGGGTCTTTTGGTGATAATACAGGCACAGAAATAAATCCAGGCTCACAAACTTGTGTCTGATTTTTTTCACATGAGAGTGGCTGGCATTGTGCAGTAGCAGTGAGGGGGTCACAGACACACTGTTGGCATTCACTTATCCAGCTCTCTCCAGCCTGAAAAGATGTAAATGATTCATTTTTAAATGCTCTCTCACCCTAGTTATTCTGTTTCAACTTGAGGTAGACTCATGATTAGTGTTGTTTTAGCACATGATTTCAGGCCATAAAAGCAGGCAAGGTGAGAACAGTCACAGATTTTTTCTTCTGTGTAGAAAGAATGAGTTTTAGTTGGTCTGCTTATTTCTGTGATATTTAAATGTCTTTTATTTAAATTAAAAAAGCCTCTGTCATGGTATTAGTGAGTTTTTCCATCTCCAGATTACTTAAAAGATTGGTAATGTCAGGCTGAAGAATTGTGCACCATTGGGTCATTTGTCATATAGATTCAGAATGTTTTGTGCTGGAAGGGACCTTTCAAGAGCAGGGACATCTTCAACTAGAGCAGGTTGCTCAGACCCATGTCTGGCCTCACCTGGAATGATTCCAGGAATGGGGCATCAACCACCTCTCTGGGCAACCTGGGCCAGGGTCTCACCACTATGTGTCAAAAATTCCTTGCTTCTTTCTAGTCCATAACCAACTTTGTTAATGAAACACACAGAAGTTGATTTGAACTGGCTGTTAGAGGACAGAAACAGGGCTGGTTTTGCAATGGTCATATATTAGAAATTAATGAGGGGAACCACCTTTCGTGGAGGACTGACATCAGTACAGTTTCTTTCTACTGAAGTTGTGAGGGATGTTGCTGTGGTTGGTGAGGCAGAAGAAGGGGCACTTTCTGTGGTTGAGGCAGCTTGTGTTGTAGTTTCTGGGACGACTGGAGTGGAAGGAGTTGTGGGAGGACAGAGCCCATGGAATGGCTCAATTTCACATTGCTCGCTGCAAAGTGCATAAAAATGACAGCCAGCCTTATCTGTTTGGTTGTAGACCACTTCCCCTGTAGAGAGAAAATTGGAGGAGAAATTAAAAGACCAAAGAGATTATTTGGGGGGGGTGGGGGAACCAAAACAACCAACCAAACAAACACCAACCAAACAAAAAGGAAACCAACCAAGAAAATATTATGAAAATATAAAATGTACTAGTGTATCAAAAAAAATTTCCATATTTAGATGACTGAGCTGTTATCTTGAATTGAATAGAGAACTGAAGCTTTATATTGTTTGTGAAAATCGTTATCGCTATAAAATAAGACACTTACCAGGAGAAAAGAACCTGTCAAACACATGGCATAAACATGGTGATGTTTGGCGTGATGTAACGTGCGTACTTGTTTCTGCTGTGGCGGAAGAGGTGGCAATTGTGGAAGTGCTCGGTGGTGATGTACCAGTTATAGCTACTGTTGAGAAGAAGATATGCTTCAGTTTGCAGCACAGGATTTTGACCTTATAACTTTAAAATCTTGGAGACCACTGTTCAACATTCTGGCAAAACAAGCCAACATTTTAGTTGCCTCTAACTATTTGACCTACTGCTAACTGGAGATTGTAGAAATCATTAGGTCTACTCTAAATATCATGTGGGATTTGGTAAATGTTATAACATTTAGATCTATTGTTTTCAAAAGTTGCAAACTCACCACTTTCTTCCTAGAGCTCATGAAAAGTGACATCAAACAATGGTGTCCACTCACACCCTCGCATGACACCGATACTAGTAGCAGAGGGACAGACAGGTGAAAAAGTGGTTTGAGTTGGAAGAAATATGGATAATAGTGGAAGAAGACACAGAAGACAATGCTGCCAATTTTGTTCTAATGAAATAGCTGGGTTAAACCTTTACAGAGGTAGACAACAACATACCTGGGCTTCTGGTGGTAGTGGGGACAACTGTGGTGGCAGCAGTGGTTTCTGGTTTTGGTTGGTGGACAGTGGAGGCAATAGTGGGAGAAGCTGAAGCTTCGGTTATCACTGTGGAGGTTTCGGCTGGAGGAGCCATGGTTGTGCCTTCTCTCAGAGGGGGAGATGTCTTGCTGGTGGTTGACCTGCTGATTGTCATGCTGATAGTGGTGCCCTGTGTCGGTGGGGCAGTGGTGGTCTTTAATTTCAGTTGGGGGACAGTGGAGGCAATAGTAGGTGATCTTGAAGCCTGGGTTGCCACTGTGGAGGTTTCTGATGGAGGAGCTGTGGTTGTGCCTTCTGGGAGAGGAGGAGAAATCTCAGTGGTGCTGGTCCTCCTGGTGGTAGTGATGACGTTTGTGCCTGGTGTTGATGGGACAGTGGTGGTTTCTATCTTTGTTTGCTGGACAGTGGAGGTAGTAGTGGGAGATGTTGGAGCTTGGGTTGCCGCTGTGGGAGTTTCTGCTGGAGCAGCCGTCGTGGTATATGTGGGGGTGCTTCCTGTGGTGGTCCTGGAGGTACTGGCAGTACTACTGGCTGAGGTGGGCACAGTTGGTGTGGGTGTGACAATGGTGGTTGTGCCTTCTGTCAGAGCGGGAGATGTCTTGGTGGTGGTGGCCCTGCTGGTGGTTGTGATGCTTGTTGTACGTGGTGTTGGCTGTGCAGTGGTAGTTGAGATAACCGTGATGCCAGAGGTGTCTGTAACTAATATCTGGGGGAGGGTAGAAGCTGGAGTGGGTTGCGCTGGAATTTTTGTTGCCACCACGGTGGTCTCTGCCAGAGAGGTGGTGGTGGAGGCTGCTGTGGTGCCTGGGGGTGCTGCTGTTGTCCCACAGTGATGGCGGTCACAGCACTTCACCCTGACCTCATAGTCAAAGCA
>JANIJG010000382.1:0-15615 GCA_024611175.1 Megaceryle torquata | reverse complement strand
GGGGGGGTAGGGGGAGGGGGGTGGGGTGTTAGAAATGTTATAAATCTCAGTCTAAGTATGAATACTTACTACATCCCTTATCTTGTGTGACCTTGGAGGAATTACTAGGGCTGGCAGCTCAACTTCACAGAGCTTATTTGCATCTCCTCAAGGAGCTAGAATGACATCATTTTATTTATGTGGTTGCAAACAACAGTTTCTATGCTTTGAAAGACTATACTGCAAACTCAAAGGTGTAGTCCCAAAAGAGGCGTTTCTATTCATTCAGTTAAGTATAATAAGGACTTTCAGTATAGTAAAGGACTTAAACAGGTTATCCCATGATCAGCATGAAAATTGAAATTTAATATGTTAAAATTTAACCCCATTCAAACCACTTAAACAATTTGATCTAAGGTGAATGCTCTTAACTTTTCTGAGAACCCTCTGACTTTGAATATCCTTGAAGCATACAGAAAGATATCTTTGTTTATTCTTCTTCTTTATCTTTAAAAAAAAGTACCCCAAACCTTGCAGCATTCAGAATCAGCCCAGAAGTACAGTACAGAAGTAATTTTTAAAAAAATTAATTTTTTTCCTTCTACTGGACAACAATTTGCTATGGGAAAATGAAGTCAGTAAACCAAACAGAAGGATAATAGCCTGCCAGACTCAGTTTCAGTCAGTATCAGGGACTAGTCTACTGTCGTATGCGAGTAGGAAACAGAGTTTGATGCGATTCTTAGACACTGTAAACATTCCTAATTCCCAGCGATACTGGAAGAGTATTCAATTATCCAGTACTAGTGGATACTGCTGAATGAACGGAGACTTTGGAAATCGTTGCATTTCTGCCTTACTGTCTGAAATAAGGAATTAACAGCACAAGAGAAAACTGTACTCTGAGCAAAATGTCTCTTCATCCCTTTCTGTTTTCCTTTAGCACATCTCAGAGCAAGAATTTTGAAAATTCTCTTCCAGAAATCAATACTGGTAGGAATTCACCCTCATGCTACTTTGACAAATTTTCTGCATTTTTTTACCTCAGATTATTGAATGTGTAAATGCCTCTAAATAACACTGAAGAGCTATTAAAGAGGAAAGCATAAAGGAGGGAATATTTACTCAGAAATCTTCCTTTTCATAGCCACAATCTGGGCCAGACTGTGCATTGTTGCTTATGTTCACAGGTAAATTACTCATTTCAGACACTGAGCAAACCCAGCCCTCCTAAGTCTGACCTCTCCAGCAGACCCAACTAATTATTTGCACGACTCCTTTG
The DNA here is from genome assembly GCA_024611175.1 of Megaceryle torquata. Lineage (NCBI taxonomy): Eukaryota > Metazoa > Chordata > Aves > Coraciiformes > Cerylidae > Megaceryle > Megaceryle torquata. Next base: position 14,354 of record JANIJG010000382.1, on the reverse strand, counting down.
CTTGCACAGAACAACTCCTCACAGAGCAATGGTATCTCAGGAATGGTTTATAAAAATGCAGTGCATCACAGTGACTGGCAGGGATTTTAGGAAGACCCTGGCTACTCTAAGTCTCTGAAAAGCTTTGAAAGTTTTGACTTACCTAAGGCTGGATTCACAGATGTGGATTAGAGGAGAACTTCATAGACAGAAGAAAGGCAGGCCCAAAGTTAGGCATTTCCCCGAGAGGCTGTTACTCTATAGCATTATGTCATTCTGGACCACACTATAATAACGAGATCTTCCATGTTTTTTGGCTCCTGGTCATGCTGACATCAGCAAGAGTTCAGCATCTATATGTCACTGAGAATTTGTGGTTTAACTGTTCTGATTTAAATTGCTAAATTGGGGAACAGAGCACTTCTTTGGAGCACAATGATGAAATGTGTGAACACAGTGATGACGGGAGTTCCATAAGCAACTTTAGACACAAGTCACCTATTTAGAAAATACAGTTCTAAGCTGTTTTGAAAATCATAGAAGCACTACTAGTCTAGCAAAATATAAACCATTTTCATTGCTCTACACCTACATATTCTTTCCAGTGTTATTTCACTGTTTAAACCTGCCTTCAATTCCCTGCCCTGTTTTTATGCTTTAACTGCTCAAAAAGCACACCTTAACCTTTAACTGCTCAAAAAACACACAGCTCAGAACAAGCCCACATCTTGCTTGGGTGATGGCTGACTACGTCACACAGCACTGTTGTTCCACTATGCTTGCAGAGAGCTGCTATACAGACTGATAGTGAAACTAAGGATGCCACTCATTTATCTCAACATTCTGGGCATGAAGGCGGAAAACTCAAACTCTCTCCTTTACGTACATTTCTTTGGAAAGTGATACAAATATAGTGGTAATACTGTGTGTATTCAAGGCTAAGCATAACTCAGAGGACTGAGTTCTGGTCCCCTGGCACAGCCATGCCACTAACATCCCTCCCATCTCTGCTATCTGTCAGTGTCTGCTGTCTCTTATTCGACCTTTGCAGGGTAGTCAGACTGACTTTCTGTTCTGTAGCCTGTACCTATAGACCTGCAAATGCAAGAGGATCTAGGGCTTTTCAGTAATAAAAATAACATTACTCGTCTTACCTCATGAGTCAAGCAAGTTGTCCTCAGTTCTTTCTGAAGTGTTTTGCTGTGCTGCTGTACTACTCTGTCCAACAGCACCACAATGTTTTCTGTTAGACCACGGAGCAACAAAGGTACCTTTTAACACAGGAATGTAATTAAAGACCTGTATTGCCTTTCATGAGATAGAACAAAGCTCAGGTATCATTGGGCTTTACAAACAAAGCATATACAAGATAAACAGGAGTATTATGTTCAGCAAAACACCACGGGTATCTTTTAGAGATAAAGTACTAAAGCAATATAGTTATTAAAGAATTTATATGGTTGATATAAGGCTATTATGGATAGACTCCAAGTAACAGAAAGCAATAGGCCAGTGTTGTGTAAGCATACACAGGGAAGCTATTCCACAGCCATAAGACTACAATAAAGATACCAAATTGTGTGATAAGACCAACAAAAAATAATTACAACACAATGAATGTACTCGCATTGAGGTTTGCATCAGCAAATGCAAAAAAATAATCTAAACAGCCTGTTTATAAAAATCTCAAAATTTCCTAGTCTAAAATACTTACTCCTGTTTAATAATTTTAACCAATCCCCTGTAACACCCACAAGGCCATTTCACTGCTGTTCAAATGTCTAGAATTTTCTTTCATGATGTCATCTCCACAAAAGTAGAAGTTGGTACAGTGAGGCTGTTGATGCACTAAGAGAAGAACATTGGTTTGTGGGATGAGCAATTTTCTTATTCCTTCAGTTCCCTGCTTTACCTATCACTTTTTTTTTTGTAGGGATTGTCATTAGCTCTGTGGTTGTTTAACATCTAGGCACAGATCTTGTACAGCTGAGTTTCACGATTGCCAAAAAAACCCAAAAAACCAACACCAACCCAACCAACAAAGCCCCACCTTTGTGGAGTCAAGAGGAGAGTGAAGGAATGGTTGACAGCCACTTGCTTGTGGAAGTGTTTTCATTCACTAAAAGGCCTCAATGAAGCTAGAAAAGGCCTTTAAATTGCTCCAATTTAGTCTCAGACCATTTGTTATGAAATATAACCAGCAGGTCACTGAATTATGATAAAAGGTAGATGGATTTGATACTGTTGGTCCCCTGAGCATTTAGGTTGAGCAGTTCTAGGCATGCCAAACAAGTAGCAGCTATTTTATGGTTAATATCTATTCCATAATTAAGAGATTTAAGAAATAAAACTTTGGGTTTTTTTAAATGTTGTTTCCCCCTGCCCCAGTATATAAGCACTTGAGAAACAGTGCTGAAATTAAGAGATTAAAAGCCTAATTTGACTTGGTTTATAAGCAAAAGTACCATAGGACTCTATTCAAACTAAGAAAAGCTTCAGTTTTAGTAATAGACAAGAATCTTGCATTTTCTCAATATTATGAAAACTAGACACCAACAACAGGCAAAGAACCGAATCCAGAAGAGAGAAGGATCTGCAAAACCCCTTTTCTAGGGTAGTGGCATGCAGAAGTTTAACACTATTATATTTGTCAGGCAGCTGAGAGATAAGATTGCCATTTCATTTCTTCTACTAATATGTAAAAAACAAGTACTGTATCAGAAGCAAGTCTGAGAATGACTTACACTTAGTCAGCATCTGCGACTAAACTAAATGCAAAAATAAGGCTTCCAGTAAGGTTGTACTAGTGAAATTCCAGCCTGTTGATTACTACGTTGTTTCTTACTTTTCAAAGGACATGCCTGCCTACACTTCCATGTAGTTCGTGGCAAAAATTCAAGGAGAATGCTAGAGTAAGGTAGATTAAAACTTTTAAATACTGAAAACAAGTCACTAGAACAACAAAACATGCCTGAAAGTTGCTTTATTTGTTCATAAGGTCTGTGCGTTACAGCAAGCATATGTTTAGCTACTGTGAACAAAGCTCAGCCTGGAAGAGCATTAAATGTTAACCACAAACATATAGTGAGTAGAGCCCACATTTGAACACAACATGCTGTTTTCTATTGTTGGCATCCAATATTCACAAGTTACAGATCCTTGAGATCTTTCTGGATGTTCCACAATGTATCTGCACTCTTCTTCAGCTGAGCCACCTCATCATCCTTCAGCTTTTGGTTGATGACACTTGTCAATCCAGAGGCACTTAGGACAGCAGGAAGGCTCAAGAAAACATCATTCTCAATGCCATACATGCCCTGCCACAAACAAAAAGGGATCACTCAGACATAAGCCCATCACCCAGATCTGTTTTTAGTTTACATAGCAGGAAATCTTCAGACAGCACAGCTCAAGCCTATCACTTTGCAACCTGCAAAAAATATTCAGCCACAATGTATTTGAAGAAATAAAAAGTGTGGAGCTGTTTTAGACCAAGTAACTGGCAATACTAAGCTGGCTGAATTCAAATCCCTGTACCAAAACCCTCAACTTTTATTTATATATAAGCAAGTAGCTGACAAAATTCAAACTCGGATTAGGGCAGGTCTTTTTTCCTACTCAAGAGGGAGCAGTTAAGTTCAGCCTGCTCTGATTCCTTGCTGCAACAGAGGTTATACCCTATAAAACTACACAGGTCTCTTCCCAAGCACCTTTGCTAGGCAGTGATCCACAGAATCACAGCTGGGGCTAATGAAGCTTTCCATTTTTGCACTGAAACTTTTTAGTGAATCTGATTCTGTGATTCTAATGATTATGTTTATAATGAATATGATTCCGTGAGTCCGCATGTCACACAGGGTAAACTCTACAGAAGAGAGTAGAACATTGGGTAGAGGACCAAGAACTTCATTTCAGCTTCATATTTGTGAGGAGGGTAGGCTAAGAGATGAGACTAGAAAAAAGTGCAATAATAAGCTTCCATTTTAAATTCAAAACAGTATTTTACAAATCTTCCTTTGTTCAACACTTTGCCAATTGAGACTATTTAGCTTTTCCACAGAAAAAACACTAAAGCATGAACTAGAGCATCCAATTAGCCACCACTTCTTACCTTTACAAGTGTTGAGACTGAATGGACTCGGCACAAGTTCTTCAGCATGGACTCACAGAGGTCAGCAACACTGAGGCCAATAGCCCAGTTTGTATATCCTTTAAGCTTGATTACCTCATAAGCACTAAGGAAACAGTGAAATGCAGTTGCATTAAGATGTCTTCAAGACACTGTGAGCATGCCAAGTCTTAAGATGAGTGAATGTTTCCCCATTTAAAAAAAACCCCTGAAACTTCTGTGATATGTATTGTAAGTTTTGGAATTAAATATTTTAATATTTTAGCACTAGAGGATAAAGCCTACTTTATCCCATATGTATGGGAAGCCCTATTCCTCTGACAGGATTAGCTGAAAGATTAGTGATTTTTTTTCTGTCCTTGAGCAGTTCTTAGTGTTAAGTAGAAGAACAGACACCTATAACTGAAGTTCTCTATTCAAGTCGGTGGCAGAATCACAGAGTGCATTTGGCATAGGTAAACATTTCAAATCAAAGCCATTCACTACCTACACACACCCTTAGTTTTTTCTTTAAACCAACAGCTGCATACAGTTTATACCAGTACAGTCCTTATTACATAATGCTAAATCACTTCTCACTTGTGTATAGTTACCTCTAGACAGATTTCCCTATATCAGTGAACAAGTTTTCCCAACTCCACTGCTCAGCTCACTGAAACATACTACATTCTTAGAGTCTTGTGAACTTTGAACAAAAGTTAAGTGGTTAAGAAGCAACTTGAGAAAAGCAGCATGTGCAGCATTAAGCACTGCAGTACTGAAGTGGATGTTATGCAATATCTTGTCTTGTTGCAGGATAATAAAGCTTACCAACTGAAATACTGCATTTCTGTGTTAAAACCAGTAGTTCCACTTACTTACGTAACCCTCTAAATAAAAGGGCATTAAAGCTGCAGCAGAATGGAGAGGCAGTGACGAGGTAGTGTGTGGACTAGCTATTTTCAGCATCACATATATCCACCTTACTCCTCAAATCACTGTACCTTTCAACCACTTGCTTGTGGACTTCCTTCCAGTTCTCACTATCTTTGTCAGTTCCCATGGCAGGATTCAGCTCCTGGAGTGAAACACCTGCCACATTAACTCCACTCCAAACAGCCACTGAAAGAGAGAGGATGTAAGTTTTAATAGCACTTAGCAACTCCCCCCTCCACTTTTCCTATTTAAGGTAACTTGAAACAAAGTAGTAGCCAGGACCATAATGTTTGAAGCACATTTTAAGTCTTCATTTAACTATAGTTAATTCTGAGAACTTGAGGTGTCAAATATGAGACTATTACTGACACTTTAACAAGTCAATTGCAACACATGAAAAATAGAAGATTTAGACAGCTACTTTTGAAGTCAGAAGCCTCAAATTCTAGCAAAATGACACACCTTAGCTGTTCAGCCTTTTAAAACTAATTTCACTCAAAAAAATGTAGCAAGTATATATATTTGCAGTCCCACTAATAAGCATTAGGTTTAGTCTTCACAAATTCTACGCTTCTTTCCCCAAACAACAGGGCAGCAATATGCAAACAGGATATCAAGAGAGGAATCTGCACATCTGCCTTCATATTAGAAGCTTATAGAGAGACTCATTCTCTGTTCCTGTAAAGTAATTGGGATTCTTAGTTACTTGAAAGCAAAAGCAGCTGTAACACTGAAGCAAGATGAGCTCTGTGTATGCTCAGCCATGCCCTCCTTTCCTTACAGTGTAGGGCTGGCTTCAGTAAACACCGGTTTTGATCAGACACTATACTTCGATCAAATGCAATGGGACATTGAAGTTGCTCCCTTGGAAAGGCACAGCACTGAAATATAAAGCAGTATGAATCTACATACACATTCTGCTGCATTGTTTCAGACCTGAACTACACAAACTGAATTAAGACAAAGAAGCCTCTTTGATTTCATATGGGTTTAAAACCATCTTCTCTTAAATAGCATTGAGAAGAGTCACAAAATAAGGTAAGGGCTAATTTTGTCAGCCAGAACCTGGATTTCTAGCTTGTTCTACTACTCGTAACAAGGTTTGCCATTGACCCAAGAACTAATATTGCTTTCAGAGGAGAGCTGTGCTGCAGGCTGTGTTACAATACTCCAACAACTGAGGATAAACAGTAGTAAGCTGTAGCCTCTAGGACACAGCTTTAGCTAACAAAATTAGCCTTTTCAGTTCAGGGTTTAATCACACAGCCACAATCACTTTTGTTAGAAGTGTGTAGCTACATTTCCTGCACTTGTTTCTCAAGGACCCTCATCTTCACAAAAATGCTGCAAAAGTGCTAGTTACTGGAGCTCAGATGCATCTGTTCTTTCAGAATTTGCTAATACTCTTTAGGCCTCAACCTCTTAACACTGTATTGCTTATTCCCCAGGAGGTCAGAACTGCTCCTTACCACTAGAATCACCGTGTTCTCCCAAGATCCAGCCGTGGCAGCTGGTTGGGTGGATGCCAAGTCTCTCAGACATCAGATAGCGAAATCTAGCTGTGTCTAGATTGCAGCCACTTCCGATCACACGGTGCTTTGGCAGTCCACTCAGTTTCCATGTGACATAGGTTAATATATCCACTGAAAAGAAAGACACATGCAGTAAGTTAAACCGTTCACATACATCAAGAATGCTCCAACAACTACTTTGCTGCAAGTAGTGGGGCAATCAGAAGGACTTAAAGTACAGTTGTGCTCACTGGTTAGTGTATTTTAGGTCTCACTGTTTGGGGATTAAAATGAATGCACTGCTTGAAATTTACAACCCATCAAGCTGCTGCTCAAGGAAAACCAAGGAAGGTGTTTTGAGATTAGTATCCTACCAACTAAAGTTCAAGGCACTTTTATGTCAAGCTAAACCTCTAGGGCATCCAGAATTGAGACTGAACTCATGTGGTTAAAACATTCAAGCAATTTCCTGAAGTGATGTTACCTTCCACTTCATCACAATAACAGCTAAAACAATTTATAGTGAAAGATGTTTGAAATTCACATACTTCATTTCTTGTTGGTAACTACTTCAGCTTTATTTCTTGAACAGATTCATGCACTAAGCAGTTTCTGCACTAATTTCCCCTGTAGCAGGAAAAGCCAGATAAGCAATATGCATTAGCTGCATGTGGCTCTAAAAATACAGTTTTGAAACACCACCAACCTAGGCTCTGGCACACAGAGAGGGATGTCAGAGGGGAGAAAACTAATCCATGGCTCAAAACAATAATAAGCTACAATAATTAACTATGGCTCCAAAACTCTCAAAAGCCAGACAGTTCTCAGGAGAGAATATATTTGTGTATATAGATCTGAAGTACATCATTTGCTCTGCTCAAGCACCAAAAGCATGTCATCTGAGTACAGTTCACACCTTGCTGTTACAAGAACATGCTTGTCAGGCATAGCTTCCCTACAGCTGCAGACTGGGGCAGTTCCTGCCAGGACCACAGTAATCTATACAGACTACAGAGCACCTCCCTATCAAACAGCTACATTTGTTCCTGACAGTCTGCCTTTCAAGTCAGGTGCTGGGACATGGCATCCAGACTTTGAGCTCTGCTTTGTGATCTCGTCATTGGTCTACAGTAGGGCTTTCCAAAGGACAGGCCACAGACAGTGCTATCTGATCTGGGGAAGTTATACAGGGAAGGACATCAAGGTGCACTGCAACACAGATGCAGTGCCCCCCCACCAAACACCCTCCTCATGGGCTCATAACATCCATTATGAGACCAGTAGTCAAAACTCCACACATTTTGAGAAGCAAAGCATTATAAAAATAATTCTGAAAGACCAACATGCAATTCTCCTCCTGCAGCTGCTCTCCTGGAAAGAAGTCCATAGTTTGGACTCAACCTTGCTAGAACAAGACCAATTTAATCTAAAAATCAAACCAAGTCAAAGATAAGCATTTAAAATCGCTGTAAGTTATTTGTACTTGCACAGTACCCACTTGCTTAGTACACTAGTATTCAGTAGCACTAATTGTACACCAGCGGATTATTCAACCACCAGCTGAGTTGCTAGATTTACATGCACTGTTTTGACTCTGACAGGTATCTTTAAAAGCAGTGTTACATCTGAAGCTCTGAATAGAGAGAGCACTGGAAACACAGCATGTTTGTTTGTATTCTGTTAGCAACTGCATGGCAGATGTCCGCACAAAGCTATTAATTTTCAACATTTAATTTGTATTTGAGAAGACTGCTAAAACACTACAAAACAAATGGAATTTGTATGTGTTCTAGGAAAAAGACTGTCTTACCTGGGTTGGAAACTACCAGGATAGTGCAGTTGGGGCTGTATTTGACGATCTGAGGAACGATGAATTTGAAGACATTCACATTCCTCTGAACCAGGTTGAGCCGACTCTCCCCCTCTTGCTGACGAACTCCTGCAGTTACTACCACTATCTTGGAGTTGGCTGTGACAGCATAGTCTGTAACAGCACAGGGGAGAACATACAGAATGTGTTAAATAGACTGAACTCTAACTCCAATAGGACTGTGTTCATACAGGTACTATGGACAGCTTCTCCATCGTGCATGCATTCAAACCCAAAATGTACAAGATGTCAGTATTAAAGCCAGCACCATCTCCTAACATGGTCCTCATACAGAAGCATAAAATTGTAGAATCATTAAGGTTGGAAAAGAGCACTAAGATCAAGTCCAACCATGAACCCAGTATTAACATAACCACTAAACCGTGTCCTAAAGTGCCATGTCTACATGCTTCTTGAACCCCTCCAGGGAAGGTGACTCCTCCACCTCCCTGGGCAGCCTATTCCAAGGCCTCACCACTCTTTCAGTACAGAATTTTTCCTAATATCTAATCTAAAGCTCTCCTGGCACAACTTAACCCTATTACCTCATCCTATCGCTAGTTCCTTGGGAGAAGGATATCAATATATCATAACAATGTGGGTCTTGAGAGTACATTTGACCCCTTTGAATCTCATTTCCACTATCAAAATAATACTACTACATCAAAGAGGTAAGAGTTTCATTAACATCAATTTTACTCAGCAAGCCCAAAACTGTAATGTGACCATTAGAGATCTAAGAGAAAGCCCAGATTAAGATCCACTCCCATTGTTATGGTGTTTATCTGAACTCTCACTTCAACTAATATAATTTTTCAATGCCAAATACTCAAAAGTTCATCAGGATTACAGAACTAATGCTCCATTATTAATAAAATTTACAGAATATAAGCATTAAAGAAACCAGGGTTCACCTTTGTCTGCCACAATCTTGTGAGTGTGAAGGAACAGGCTCCCATGCTGCAGATCCATCATTTCTCCTTTTAGTTTGTCTTCCAAAACATCAACCAGAGCAAGTTCATCACAAAGATCCTTAAAACAACAAAAACTTAAAGTAAATGATACAGTTAACTTGCATTTTAAAGTTACTCCTGAGTTGAGCTATATTACAATTTAAACTAACATATTACACATCTTAAAGCATCTCTTCTCCAACAGTAAGCCAGTAGGACAGCACTATCTTGGTGTCCTGATCTCACAGTAAAAAAGTCAGAGGCTACTACAGCACAGGTTCATAAAACTCATTCAGCCTTTATACAAAAGGTATTAATTGTGGGGAGTCTGAGTGCACAACCCTTTGCTAACAAGGCACTCATGATTCAGTTATCTTGGGAAAAAAGCTGCATCTTCCAGGGTTGTAACAAACCCTCTAAATCTATCCAGCAAATACATCTATTTCAAATATTTAAATGTAACATACCATAATTATCAATTATTCCCTTACAACATTCCTTCAATCAATTCATTTCACAAAGTTAGAATGGGAACAGATTTATTTAACCTGATACTATTTTTAGTATTGAGGACAAGTAGATTCTCCATATAATTTTTCTCTACTAGAGCCACTACATTGTATTTACTTTGCAGAGCAGAAACAGATTTAGCCATGTGTGCATGTTGTCCAGACAGGTTAAGCTGGGAGAATGTCATACAGTTTCAGAACAGGAACAGAGTGAAAATATGGAGGTGAGGGGAAGAGGAATTCTGCTCTAATGCAAAGTTTCACAGCCTCTTGACAGAAGTGTTTACTACCCTTATAAATTCTTCTATACATAAAGGCTTATCCAGTAAATTATGAGATTCAAATTAAAACTACACTATTTAAGTATCTATACTGCATTTGGAAGTTTTTCATTTCATACTTGAAAACAATATTAGAGTTTACTGCTTTTCTGTAGCAGTAAACAGCCTCCTTCCACAGCTGATTTGACCAACTGCTGAAGGAAAAGCCTAAGAATCTTTATTTGCCCTTGTTCTGTTCTCAAGATCATCTGCAGGGTAAAATGAAGGTCTCAGCTATTTAGGCATTATGAAAAAGTATCCTTAACTGAAGTCACTGGTGTTAAAAATGAGAAGTTAGTAAAATCAGAATTTGAAAAAAGAATGTGTACACATGTGCTATCAGACAGATTTATACACCAGCAGTCTGACAATACAAGACTTACAGACTAGACCTTGCAACTGATAATCAGACTCAGCAGGTTCAAGGAGCCAGCTCTCATTGAAACAGAAGAGTATCTGGAATACCTCCCAAGACTAACTTCTCTCAGTGTTGCTTAGGGAATAATTCATCTCATTGTTAGCACACAGTCTACACAATCACCAAATGCAGGTTAAAATTTCTCATTGTTAACGGCTGGCCTGTGGCTGTAGAGATGCTGCTATACTGTGTTAGAAATGGGAGCATCAGTGACTTGTCCCTGAGAAGGAGATAAAAATAACCATGATGGAAGTTTTAGTGTCATTCAAGTTTTTGTATTAATACTAATTTTGGTTTACTGGGCTGTTATCACACTGTTTATAAAATCTGAAGTAATCTAAAACTCAACTGCATCTACACAGTAGAGTATAGGAAGTTAGATACAAAATTTTATGCCATGGTTTAACAAAAAGGCATCCTGGGGAGCCAACTATCCTGCACAAGTCAAAGCCAAATCATACTGGTCAATAGCCAGCTGAATACAAGCCAGCAGCACACCCAGGTGGCCAAGAGCCTCCTGGCTTCCATCATAAATAGTGTGGCCAGCAGAACTAGGGAAGTGATTGTCTCCCCGTACTTGGCACTGGTGAGGCCAGACCTTGAATACTGTGTTCAGTTTTGGGTCACTCACTACAAGAGGGACATCGAAGTGCTGCAGCATGTCCAAGGAAGGACAATGAAACTGGTGAAGGGTCTAGAGAACAAGTCTTGTGAAGAACAGCTGAGAGAACAGGGAATGTTTAGCCTGGAGAAAAGGAGCCTGAGGGGAGAACCTATCACTCAAGAGCTGTAGCAAGGGGTAGGGGTTAGACTCTTCTCCCAAGAAAAAGGAGAAGAGGGCCTCAGGTTGCACCAGGGGAGGTATAAGATGGATATTAAGAAAAATTTCTTCACCAAAAGGGTTGTTCAGCACTAGAACAGGGTGCTCAGGGTAGTGGTTGAGTCACCATTCCTGGAGGTATTTAAAAAAAAAAACCCCACATGATACTTTGGAACATGGTTCAGTGGTGGACCTGGCAGTGTAGGGTTAACAGTTGGTCTTGATAATGTTAAAAGTCTTTAACCTAAATGATTCTATGATTCTAATTCAGTGACAAGATTCAGATGGTTTTGTTATAAAAAGTGGTTTGGATTTTTTCTGCTGCAGACCATATTTGTAAGGGGGCGGGGGGGGGGGGGGAGAACAGAAGCCTGGTCAAAATAAACTCCATAATGCCATAATCTGAGCTTGAAAGATTTAAAACCAGTATTTACTTGGGGTTTGGTGCATATGCCTTATTAACAGCAAAACTTTGTGCCTAGATTTTTGAAAGCACAGTTTGATCCGGCATAGAGCAGCATATTAAACACAGATAAATGCTGGACTGTAGTGAGGCTTGTGGTAATCTCATCTTTCTCCCTCACCGTCAACCTTACAGGCTCCTTACAACCTTACAGTACTCCAAAACAAATGACTTCAGACCACCAGAGGCAAGCATTTGCTTAAGGAAAAAAAAATATATTTAAAACCCCACAATGAACTGTGATTGTTTTTCCATTAAATTTCTCTTTTATCTAGTTTTTAAAACGAGTTGTTACTTTTACATCAATATTTAGTTTCAATGTGGACTTTTCTCACGGTCAGTTTTTCCTTGCTCACAAGGCTCAGGAATAGGAGATGAATCTGAAAGTTATTAAAATATTTTGTAATTATTAAAACCCCAGTGCTTTGAAACATTCATCTTCAAGGTAGGGGGAAGGCAGAAGAATCGTCTCCAAATAAAATACAGCTTTAGTAGTACATGCAAGAGTTCTTGTCTCACTGTGAGCTACCCGATTTAAGATCTACCCCCTGCAAGTAGGCAGGGCATATCTGTTTTGTCTTAAAAAAATCTGCAGCTCCCATTTGTCTTTTAAAAACAGCATAAGAGTCAAATTTAACTCATTTACAGTATTCTCTAAAAAAAAAAAGTGTAAAGTACAAGAGATCCTTATTGCATAATTAGCCTTGACTTTGCTCAGACTGCACCATGAGATTTAAAAACCCAAACAATGAAAAAAAACCACACAAAAAAAATCCAAAAACAGAAGCCAGCAACAGGAAAAGTTAAAATAACCTTTAAGTCCAGCCCTCTATTTTTGGTTTTGGAAAACTAGCTAAAACATTTCCAGAAACAATAGTCATAGAACCAAGCAATAACGGCTTAAGAGAAATAAAGCCTACTGAAGGTGATAGCAGTACTTTCAGTTGTTACAGCACATATGCATTAAAATAATAAAAAGCAAACCTGTTCCAATTCATATCCCATATTTCACATGATTTCTGCACTGGCTGCATTCTTGGCCTAGTGGAGCTCTCCCAAACAAAATCCAGCTTTGTTTGGGAAGAATAAGAAAATTCAAAAGAGAAAGAAGAGTTTGGCAGGGACTTCAGAGCCAGTCCTAATTATGCTTTCCCATCAGCCTGCAAAATAACTCTGCCTAACAAGCGATTTATTGCTAAGCACAGATGGAAAGGTGAGAACAAGGAGAAACTGAATAGAGAGGTCAGCCTTGCATGAACAGTGTAGGTCACTGCTTCCTTAAACTGCAAATGATTAATTCCTGTACTAACCTACCAAATTCCCCACCACTTGCTATGAGAATCAGGCAGTGCTAAACATTACAGGGGTGAGAACTTGAATAGCATGTTGTCCTTGAGCTGTACCTTTCCAAGGATGCTGATAGCACAGGCCATTCCAACCTGTCCAACCCCCACAACAGTTATCTTGTTGTTTGGGACTGTGGCTCCCGCAGCAATGGGGGTAATCAGCTTCTCCTTGAGTGTAGCCATGGTGTTCTGCAAGGAAAGACGGCAAGATTCGGTTCAAAGCAAGCCAGAGGGAATCGAAACGCACACCCTGAACTGGGAGGATCATGTGCCACAGCCAGAAGCCTGGCGATGGAAGTGCAGCGAGTGCCGGCTGACAGGGGTTTACATAAGGCAGGGCATGCTGCCCTTGTTGGACGGGTTCCTGCCACCCACCGCACGTGTCAGCAGCCCACCCACACCTCCTTGGTCACAGGGTGCCGGCTCCCATCCCTCTCTGCATTCACCGGTGCCCGGCAAGGGGCTGAAGCGATTCCGGCAGCACATAACAGAGTAGTCCCCTTTCTGTTGGCAGATTTTCCAAAAGCCTCCCCGCTGAAGGTTCAGATCTCCTGCGTTAATGGCTCTTGGGTATTCGCCTCCCTTCAAAACGCCCAGCAAGCAGCAGGACTAGTAATAAAACCACAAACCAGTTCGGAAGCCGTGAAGCTGCTGGGATTTCCCCAGCTTGTTTCCACTCAGCCCCAAGGCAACTTTGCTCAACCCACGGAGTTCTGCGCGGTGCCTCCGGCCTTCTTCTAGGGTTGCCACCCCACCATCCGCAGACCACCCAGGGCCGGGGCCAGCACACGAAGTCACCCAGCGGGCCTCTGCGCACGGCCAGGGGCCGCCACCCGACAGGAAGCCTCAGAAGCTGCAGTCTGGCTCCGGCCAAGGGATCCCACCGATCCCGGGACCACCGACCGCAGCGCCCCCCGCCCGAGACACCACGCGCCCGCCACGCACGGATGCGCGGCCCAGGGCAAGACGCCCAGGGAAGAATAGGCGACCCCTCAACATCCCCCAACCAGACAAGGGCACCCCCCCCCCCCCTCCCCCCGCCCCCCACCCCCCCCCCCCCCCAATCGCGCAGGCCGGTGGCGGAGGGGGGACACCTCACCATGCGTCCCTTCCGGCTTGGC
>JANIJG010000381.1:27260-42503 GCA_024611175.1 Megaceryle torquata | reverse complement strand
GGTGGGCTGAGACAGATGGATGGATGGATGGATGGATGGATGGATGGATGGATGGATGGATGGATGGATGGATGGATGGACACACAGAGGAATTGGCTCTAGGTTCAAAGACTGTGAGTACAGGGAGGATCCTGGATTGCCCCTCTCCTCCTCTTGCACACTCATGCACATATGCAGACATGGAGAGGTTCCTCTTCCCATCCTCATCAGACCTGAGGAGCTCCATACGTGCAAGGCACTGAACTCCAGGACAGCCCCGGCTCCTGTGTGTGCCTCCAATGCATCCTCGTTGCTACAGGTTTGTGTGCTGAGAGGCTTAAAAAAAAAAAACAACCCAACAAACCAACCCCTGCACCCCAACAAAGCACAGCCTGGGCTTGCTACCCAAGAGTGTCACAGTGTGACGGTTACAACAGGGTTACTCATTTCTCCAGTGAGTAAAACTGAAAGAGGAGCCCCAAGGGGTGCAGGGCCGGTGGCCGATAAGGAGCAGCTCCCTAATCTCCAGCCCCAGCAGCCAAGAGGGTGAGGGTGATAACTCACACCAACACTGGGCTTGCAGCAGTGAGGGGGCTGTGCTGCTGCTTTGAGTGTTTGCAGAGTTGTTCTCACCTCAGGGATGTCTGTCTGCAGCGTTTCCCTCCCACCCCCAAGACCAGCAGTCCCTGACCCTGCCCAGGAGCAAGCAGGAGGTGGTGGTGGCAACCACAGGACACACACCCTGGCCTGTTCATCTTGTCTCTACACTAACTGTGCTCCCTGTGGCACGACCACGGGGAAAGGTGGCTACAGTAGGTAGCAGCTTTCATCTGATAAATCATCTTGTTTAGGATGATCCAAAGTTTAGAAACTGGAGGTAGGGAAGGTCCCAGCAAAGTTCCATCCTCAGTTGCACCATGGGCTGGATGCCACCGGGAAGCCCAGAGCACAGCAAAGCCTGTCGGTCCCCTGATTCAGCTCCAGGCTGGGATTTTGGCTCAGAGATCTGTTTTTTATCTGCCCCCTTGGACTGCTGCCAGATGAGCTGGCTGGGTCAAGCCTATGCCCTTCATGCCCATCATCTCCTGTGCCAGCAGCACCCACCACTGCTGCACCACCAGCTCACCTGCTCTGCATCACCTGCCCCCAGCTTGTGGGGATAAACTCTTTTGCCCCTCACCAGCTCCCCATGTGCCAAACTGCATATGATAAGCTCTGTTCCAAAGCACATTTTTGTCAGAGGGCAGCAAGATAAAAAACTTAAAATAGCTCAGCACGACATTTGCCAGGGTCTGTGCCACCACACTTCCCACACACCACCATCCTCCATCCTCCCTCCCAGCTCTGGCCATGAACATCCCTGGGGGAAGGTTGGGTTACTGAAATCCAAAGCAGGACACCTGAAGAGCTGCTTCTGTCCTGAGCACCATGCATTTCAGATGTCATGGCACCAAGCATGATGTGGCCCCGCCAATGCTGCAGAGCAAGACTCTGCCTCCACTTTTGGTGTGCTCCCACTTCCTGTAGGGCCCTGCTGCAGGGCCCCCTGTCCCCAACTTGCTGCAGGGAGCACTGCACCCTCTCGGCCATCTCTCCCTTGGCTCTGCTCAACAGCACTTGGCCAAGTCCCTAGAAAGGGAACAAAAGCAGAGAGCCCCAGCAACGGGCTGGGGAGCTGGGGGAGGGCACAGGTCCCAGCATGGCTCCTCTACAACACTGGAAACCAGCGGGGCGTAAAAAAGAAACATTCCCCCTTCACTGCCTTTGCCACCCCCCACTCCCAGCACTGCCCAGGCTGGGCTGCTGTGTGCCTTGCTGGTGCACCAGCAGCACTCTGAGGCTGGGTGCCATGGGGAAGACTGGGGAAGTCGATGCCAGCATCCTCTCCTGGGAAGGCCAGCTCCAGCTCCCTCCTTGAGAGTGAGCCTGCTTCTTTAACCCTTCTGGCGCCAGCTGGCCAGTGCAATGCCCTGGCCTCAGTCTCCAGGCTCTTGGTGGTGCTGCCAAGTGAGTGTCATAAAAAGCTTTAGCCTTTCACAGATTTTAGGCACATACTCCATCTCTCCCTAAATTTTGTGTTTAGCTTTGTGCAGCTATTAGCACGTTATATTTAAAGGCACAGTTTCAATATATATTTATCTTTTTTTTTTTTTTTAAATGGAAAATGAGATTAAAAATAGTCATCAGAGAAAACAAACATTATAATA
Organism: Megaceryle torquata; assembly: GCA_024611175.1. Classification (NCBI taxonomy): domain Eukaryota; kingdom Metazoa; phylum Chordata; class Aves; order Coraciiformes; family Cerylidae; genus Megaceryle; species Megaceryle torquata. The sequence continues at coordinate 40,317 of JANIJG010000381.1, read as the reverse complement.
CCCACACAATTTTTTGTTTCTAACGATTTCAGAAATGCCCATGAGAGCAACTACTTTCAAGCAGTGAAGAACTGCAGTGGCGAGTTCGCAGCACAGACATGGCACTAAGGAAACAAAACATTTTATAGAGAGAGGAAAATGTGGTCCACGTGCTACCATCCTGCAAACCCTTTCACCATGGCTAACTCACACCTGGCTGGTTGCAGGTGGCCTGGTGGAGGCACGCTGGGCTTACTGGGCAAGTCCTGCCAGCATCACCCAGCCATGGCGAGGGAACTGATGCTGTCTGCACTGCCCAGCGAGTACCGCAGAGGTGCAGTGCACTGCTCTGGCCAGTGCTCAGCAGGTGGTCACAGACCTCCCCAGCTCAGCGTCACCTTTAGTCTTGGCTGGCCACAGCTTGGCTCCAAGGATGGGCTGTTGTGCCACACCACACTTATTCTTTTATTCATGATACTAATTCTTTTGTTCATCATATGACTAGTGAAAGCAGCTGAGCTCGCTCCAGTTAGCTCATGGCTCTAGAATGAGCCTTTTTTTGCTCCCATCCCCTGGTGCAGTTGATGGTGGGGGGCATTGTCCAGATCTCCTCATGAGGAGACACCTGCTCCTTCTTCTCCCACAGCCCACAGACTCAGTGAAATGTGGCGGCAGCAGGGCAGAGCAGTGGTGTGTGACTGGGGACCCGCCAGCACAGCAGCGCATCCCCTGCCGCACGTGGCACACGTGCAGCCCGTGACACACATAACGGCCAAGTGCCTTTGGTTCCCCTGGGTGCTGCAGGAGAGAGCAGAGCCATGAGCTCACAGGATGCCACATGTGCCATCCTGGGATGCAAGGTGGCCCTGAGCTGAGTAGCCAGCAGAACCCACACTAACTTGAACTTTGTCAGGCTGGCCAGAGCTTTTGGAGGCTTGTTTAGGTTTGGTGAGGGCTTTCCCCAGCCTACCTGGCCTCACTCAACTCCCTCAGTGACACCAGCAAAGCCCTGGGGACTCAGGTGTCTCTGGGCAGAAGCACCACAGCTCATGCCCTTGACATGTTTGGGATGGAACTGCAGTGAAGCTTCATGCAGGAATCACTGGGAGCAATCCCATGTGAAGTGTTGTGTGGAAAAGCAAGGTTCCCCTGCTAGTGTGGTGCTGGCTCTGGCCAGCAGCTGCCCAGTGAGGTAGGCAGGCAGCCCCCCCAGGAAGGGGCTCTTCTTCTGCAACTCCATTTAAACATAGGGCTGCAGAACCTGTGGGAGTCTCTGGTCCATGGGGAGCAAATCCCCTCCTCACCCCCTGTGTGCTCCCCCATGCAGGGGAGCAGACAGACAGACATCACTGTGAGGGGGAGGGATTCCCATTGCTTCCCAGGGCAGTGACCAAGATGACCAGCCACAGGCTCCAAAAACCTCGCGTTATTTAAGCCTCACATCCTCCTGGCCCCTTCTGCTGCACTGGCATCCCCCAAATACAGGTCTGTCTGCAGGCCCAGCCCTGTACATCCCCCTTGAGAGTGCCACAGCTGAGGAGCAGCCAGCCGCCACCTAAATGCCAGCACAGGGTAATATCCCTTTTAAAAGCTGATTTATCCCCATTTAACCAGCTCTCTGTGCTTCTGAGCTTAGCTCCCCACATGGGCTTCACACGGTGTGGCAACACAGGGATGCTGAGGCCAGTGAAGAACTTGGCTTGGGGGAAAGCCACTCAGGGAGGTGCGATCTGTCTGGAAGGCAGGCTTTTGCTGCAGCTCCCACTAGGCAGGGTATGGCCAGCACCGCTCCTTCAACAGCTCCTGCTCCGGGAGCACACGGCACAGGTTTGGCCGCTCTCCCCTCGGGAACAGCATTCGACAACCCACGTGGGAAAGGCTCCGCTGCCTCCCCTCAGTGCACCTCGGCTCTGTCAGTACTGATGGGATTTTCTGAGCAGCCATGAAATGCACATCTGCTCATGCAAAGCTGCGGCCGGTGCCCCGGCTGGGAGAGCCCAGCTGCCGCCCGGCACAGGAAGCTCATCGCTGCGCACGGGTGGCTTTTCTTCATGAGCCACGCTGCCAGCTTGAACTTCTGGCCTGCAAGTGTTTTGTACATCGAAAATAGCCACCGTCTCCTGCCCTCCTTGCCTGGAGAGCCTGGGCTGAGACACAGCCCATCCTCGACCCCAGGTAGGCTGGGGGGAAGCATCTCTGCCAGTCACCCAGGGACAGCCCCTCAGCCCACAGCAGCCTGGCCCCATCAGGCTTCCAAAGATAAGGCTGGAGGGTGATTAGTTGGTGCTGCCATTGAGACAAAATAAAGCCTGGCTGCTTCCAGTACTTTTTTTTTTAATTATTATTAATTGTTCTATTTCCATGTGCCTGCAGACGCCCGACTGCCCTGCTCCTGCCAGGAAAGCCGAGGGCTGATCATTGTCAGATGGTTCACACAGAGGTTTCTGTTTTGTTTTGTTTTTACAAGGATCCAAGATGATAGAGGGAGGGAAAGAACTTTAGTCCTCTGCTTAAAATAATTCAAGAGCTTTCCACTGTCTACGCCAGGCTGAAGTAGACATTTGCATAACAAATGGGCTTCTCTTCAGCCCCGGGTGACCCCTTCAGGCTCTTACAAGAGGAGGCTTCATCTCCATCATCATTATCTCCACAAGTTCCATCTCCACCATCTTCAGCGCCCATCCCAGCACGGGGCCTGGGTTGCTTCTGGGAGGGGAGGGCATGTGGAGGGGTTATAAGTTTTCAGCGCTTTTGTCATTCAAGACTTTGTAAACGGCCTCTGGAACATTTCATCAGTAAAACATTTGCTTGATGATCAACAAATAATTCCAGGCATCTTTTATTTTGCTGTAAAAATGTTACCAAGCAAGCTGATTAGTGAAGGTTTCTCTCCAAGCTAAATCCTGGTGACAGCAGGACCAGACACTGACCTTCTCATTATTAGCAGAAGTGGCATCTCCATGCTGGGCGTTCTCCTCCGCGCAGCGATGGCACAGGCCTAAGGGCGTAGAGAAGAAAATGAGCAAAACCCCCTGGAAGTTTCACATGATTTTTTTTTTTTTTTCTCCTGAGACAGCTTAATACCTTTGCTAGTTCAGTTGTATAAATTATCACAACAGTTCTGCTATTGCTATTTAAACAGATCTCATTGCAAAGTGCTTCCAGAGAGCATCTGCTGCACTGGCTGAGGTCAGGAGTTTTAGCCCAGCAAGCAGATCAAAGAGCCCATTGCCAGGGCTGTTTTCTGTAGAGCTGTATCCCCTCGGACCCTCTGCTGAGGAACTGGGGGAATTTTCCAGTTCTCATCCTCCTTCTAGGAGGGGGAAAGTGGGGGAGTAAAGCCTACATACCTTCAAAGAGCTCTGGGAGACAGCAGGAGGGTTTTCACAAGAAACTGGGGGGAAGTAAATGCTATCAGAGTCCAAATGTCCCATCAATCATATCAGAATATTGTATTCTGGTGAGGACCAGTGAGGGAGAAGTCCCAGCAACACTGCAACATCCTTTTTAGACAATGACAGAAAAAGTGTTGCAGTTACTCACTTTGAAATTAGTTTCTGTAAGGGTTAGATTTTTTTTGCATGACATCACATTATGGGTACACCACTACAAAATTAATCCTTAATCACTCAGAAATTATCATCCCTCCACCCTCCTTCTTCTTTTAAACTCTGAATTCTGGCATTTTTACATACTGAGAATTATAGAGCAAACCTCCAGAAACTTTTGCAACATTAAGCATCCATCCTCTGTGCCCAGTCCTTGTCTTTTCTGGCCAGTCCCTTGAAATCAGTGAGTTACTGCAGCCCCACACAGCTCCAGGCAGGAGGGCACACATCCAAAGCCCAAAGTGTGGGGATAGGTGGGAGAAAAGCAGTGCTCTGGAGCTGCAAAAGGCTGCTTTGACATTGTCCAAGTAGTCACTCGGAGGGCTTGGGTTTTGCTCTGGAGACAAATAAAACCCAAGAAGGACAGCAGTGCAGAACTGACCCACCCCCTACTCCTGCTCCGGCCCATTCCCATGGATGGTGCAAATGGAAACCCTTGTGGGGCTGCAAAAGGCTCCCTGGAAGAGCACAGCAGGGAAAGAGGAGCTGCTGGCTGCTGCACCACGTACCCCACGTGGGAGCTGCTCTGCTGGGACAGGAGCACTGGCAGCCAGGCCCAGCACACAGGTCCTCCCGTCCTGAGGGCAGGCACCCGGGCAAATGCTCCAGTGTGGCCGTTTGCGAGTCACGCCTGGCATCCCCCCAACACTTTGTCTTTTTTGTGCCCTATTGAAATAAAAGCTTCTGAAGGATGCCAGCTCAGGGTGATTTATTTTCCTTGCCAACCAGTCATCCCCCCTGTGGCATTAGGGGAGGACTCCCATTTCATCCATCCCCTGGACACCGAGTGGTGATTATGGCAGAGCTATGCCATGAGAACAACGGTGGGAACGGCACATACAGTTACCTGGTGAATTTTCTTCTGCTTTGAGACATGAGACTGACAAGGCAAAACCTATTAAACCCTCCCCACTCTAGTGGGTGTTCACAGCAAAGCAGGTCACAGGCAGCTTTTTTCTGCAGCACATAAATTAGGACCCTCTGGGCCTTTTTCTTAAATAATTGAAGAGCCTAAATGTCATTTGGAAAATGCATACCTGTTCCTCACAGCTGCTGACCTGGGCACTGCTGCGTCCTAGTGTAGTGGGGCAGAGAAGGCTCTGCCCAGGCTTTCCAAGTGCCCTGTCATGGGCTATAGCTGGAGGGATCAGCAGGGATGGGAGCAGGAGTTGGGACACATCTCCTGGTGTTTGCTAGAAAGAGATTTGTCCAGGAGCTGCCTTCATCACCTGTTCTGCTGCTGCAGAGGCCCCAGGGATGGAGAGGCTAATAAAAGTTTACCCTTGAGCTAAAAGAGCCTCCAGCTTCCTTCTCTCTCTACCATCTCTTCCTGCCTTCCTGCTTCCAGGTGTTCTGCCCAAGCTCATTTCCAAAAACCAGTCTCATCCTGGTTCAACTGGATGCAGACCAGACTTCTTGTCTAGGGCATCATCTCAAAACAGTGTGCCGAGAACTGGGGAAACCAAGGCACATACAACAACCAGGAAAACCCTGCAGCGTGTCTTCATATTCTCTGGGACAGACGTTAGGGACCAGTGTGCTCTGGACCTTTGGTTCAATCTGATAATACCTCCTACATGCAGCTTCCTGTCCTCCTCACTGCCTCCTTCAAGACTGCCCAGTGCCATCTGGTAGCAAATCCTGAAACACCAGTATACAGTACACCACAGGTACCAGTAGCCATTTCAATGGTCAGTTAAAAAAATAAAAAAAACCAAAACAAAAACCAAAACCCAACAACAAAAGATCAACAAATAGTTGACTCTGTTCCCAGGCAAATACAAAGAACAGTTTTGGAGCGTCACTGCTGTCCCTTTGTTTACTGAATGTAGTAACAGAAAAGGCAAGGAAAGAAAAAAAAAATAGTCCCTGATAGTGACAACTTAGTGTGGGCGAAGCAGGCTGGGACATGCCCAAGAAAAGGAGGGTCAGGCTCCTTGTGTATCTGCTGGTGATGGGAAATAAATGTGCCCAAAAGCACTTAAAAAAAAATAAAAAGGACCAGACGTGATTGCAGCAGTTAGAAGTGATATATTCTTGGCATGGAAACAAAAAGCAAATTCATAACAGGTTTGGAGCTGATCTTACTGGCTTACATGGGATTTTATACTTAAGTAATTCCATTGTTGGCTGGAGCTACCTGATTTATGCCTGAATAAGGTCCTGATCCTGCAAACATTTACTTATGTACTTTAGTTTTACCTTTGCCCCTGGACACCCAATTAATTTCACCACAGCAAGGATCATGCTTGTCTGCAGAGCTGAGGCCTTTGCAAGAGGAAAACCTGTGCTGTAATGCCTAAAATGAAGACGGAATTTTGCAGCAAGATGGGATCTCCCCCAGGCTGTGGTTGTCCCACACCCTGAGGCACTGCCAGCCCCAGTCTGTGCACCCCAATGCCGAGTGATTGCTGGTGTAGCTCCCTCTGACCCGTCAGCCTCAGGAAGCAGCAGAACAGCCTTAGCACAAACCTGCAGCTGTGTCAAGCTCTGAGTCACTCTCTCCAAGTTGAACAGAAGACAGCAGCGTTCATTCTGACAACACTGTCTCTGCTGCTCAGGCCATTCAAACAGGCTGCTAAACACAGCAGAAACTGCTTTGATTTGTTGTTTCCCTTCAAGAAAGTGACATTTAGCATTAAAAACACCAGGTTTGCCCTGTACCGTCCCAACTGCAATGTAAGAGAAAGGGATTCATCCATCACTGTCCTTTAACGATGAAAGCTCTGGGTTTGCTTCAGGAAACCGCGAGAATTTAAAAAAAAACCTGTCAGAGGTGAGAGGAGAGAGACCAGCAGAAAGAAGATGTGTGCTCGCAGATGAACAGGAAGGCAGCAGATTCCACTGTCAGGCCAGTGAGATGCCGGCAGCACCATTGCTCTCGTGCCTGTCACATGCTGCTAAAACCAGGCAAATGAAATAAAAAGGGGCTGTGAGTCTTGGAGCAGCTGCTTTGCTTACTGCTGCTGCCAAGCCTTCCCATGGGCATGGCTCTTCCTCGGCGCAGGGGAGAATTAATTTGCTTTACAATGGAGCCATGGGGCTCAGCGGGCAGTTGGGGTCTGCCGCAGTGGGCATAGAGCTGCCACAGCCCAGGGACTGCATGGGGAGCCAGAAGTACCACCTGCAGCCAGCCCTAAGGGTACTGGAAGAAGCTGGATGGGAGCCCAGAACAAAACCCCTCTAGTACAAATCCCTGCTGCTTCCCATCTGAGACACTCGTCCGAGATGCATCAGTCCCCAGTCCCCAAACCCATCCAGTAAAGCTCAGATGCTGCTCGTGGAGCAGCAAGTGCCCATGGACCACAGGGCTCTGCAGCTCCCACACACAGGCTGTGGAACCTCTCCCTCCCAGACACACCTGGCAAAAGGTATGAGCAGCAAACAAGAGCTGCCCAGCCTTTCATTTCAGCATCTCCGCACAGTAACGGCAGCCTTTGGCCCAGCCTCCCAGCTGCACCTCGCTCCCAGCAAGTGCAGAAGAGGCACGACGAATGGCACTGGCTGCACCCTGGGGCCAGAGCCGTGTCAACCTGGGGCTGAACTGCCAGTTCCTTCCAGCTGCTCTAACCCAGGTGTGCTGGCTGCGGCCAGGGCTGCGAGCTGGATCAGAGGTGGGTCCAGACCCTGCCTTCAACTCCATGCTAATCCAGCCTGCAGTGGATGGGGGGCAGGCAGAGCCCTGACCCAGCAAAGGGGAGAGGGAGAGCAGCAGGCACAGCCACATTTCCCGGTGCTGGTGTGCACCCTGGAGCACTGGAGCTGATGGTACAGTGAGCTCCAGGACACTGCCATGACCACGCACTGTGGCTGCGCAGAGATTTTGCACCATGTACAAGGACGCTGCAGGATGGGGTCAGAGACTGCTCCCAAGACCACTGGTGCATTTCCAGAGCTACTTCTCTGAACTTGGCTTTCCTTATAGCACAGCAGCCTGGAGAACTGAGCACTGCTCCCTAGGAAAATGTAATTATACATAAAATTAGAAGGAGGAAGTGTTAGTTAAAATTTCATACTTCTGGAAGGCAGCCGGTTCATTAGCATTACTTTAATGAGGCACTAACCTCACTGTAATGCTTTTATTAATGCTCGTTGCTTATTGAGTGCCAACTGCTTGGCTCCTCTCCGACAGGCCGGCTGGTCCACAAAGCAAATGGTTTAGGGGTCCTTTGATGCAAAATGTGAGCACGTTTACACCACAGCCAGGACAAACGACAGTTGGTGAGATGAGACAGCCCAAAATTCACCAGATGGTGCCCAGAGCAGGCGATGCAGTGAGAGCACGAGATCAGGCAGGAGGGGGTGCAGGAGGGAACAAGTAAAGAGAGGAGATGCTGGTTCCACATACGCCACTGACACTGCTCCTGTTGACTGCAGTAGGGTCCGGATGAGGGCCAGGATGATAGCAGTGACAGTACATCAAGACGTGCTGTGCTAGAGATTTGATGACAAGGGAAGACATTGAGTGGTAAGGATTCCAGGAGGCAGATCTCTGCAGCTTACCCCCTACCTACTTCTGCTGCAGCTACCTCATGTACTTTGAGGCCACAGCTGCATCCAGCCTGGATCTCACCATAAACCCTCTTTGGTCAAACTTGAGTTATTAATTCAACCAACTTCAAAACACCTAAGGCATCTGTATCCCAAAGGCCTCTGCCACAGTGCGACTGTTGTGGGATAAATTGCATTTTCCAGGTGTCCCCAGTGCCACTGTTGAGCTGATCTGACTGAAGGAGACCCAGGAGAGGATGGAGTCCCTACTCTGGCCCCTCTGCACTGCAAATGCTGTTGTCCATGACACTCTTGGGCCACAGAGAGGAGGAAGGGACTTCACCTCTCCAGCCCTGCCCAGTTGGTGGAGTGCATCTGCTTGTGGGGTGATACCCAGGCACTCTGATCACACTTTTTGGATGCAGTCATGGACAGAAGGACAAGGATTACCCCAGCAGCTGCTGGGACACACTCCTCCCACACTCCTCCACACCTCCTGGGAGTTGAGGTGAGCATATGCCATATGTTTCTCCTCCTGTTCCTCAAAAGACTTTGAATAGAGGGATTAAAAATTACCCATTGCGTCCCAAAACAACAGAGCCAAGGCACCAGCACCGGCTGATATTCCAGCACAGCAGAGGGCAGGTGGGCTGTCGCTTCCACGGTGAGCAGAAATGGGAACAGCTTGTCAAAGAGCCTCACCATGGCTCTCTCTCTGCCTGCAGGGCCACCCCTCCAGGAGCTACGGCTCAATAGGAGCCGAGGCATCAAAGGCAGCTTTGCCACCTCCCTGCCTCAGGCTGGCCAAAGGCCAGCACTAATTCCCAGCAGCATGTACCAACCTGCAATTAGACACTTCCCCCTTCCAAGTGATCAAAGGTAGATCTTGCCCTGGCTAAGCAAAGGTTTTTCTCCGCACACAAAGAGGGTGAAGCAGTAAAGAGCTGAACTAGTGCTGCCCCAGCATGGGCCCTCCTCACTGCACAGAGGGTGCCTTTGCAGCCGAGACCGTGCCATATGTGACCTCATGCCATTCCTGGGTGCCAGTGCACAGTGCAGCGCTGTGCCTCGATTGGAGTCACAGCACAGAGTCAAGTTCAACCACATGTTGGGTCTGGTGTCCCACCACTGTCCATGAATGGATTCAAAGGTGAGTCCTTGGCAGAGAAAGGTTCAGCTCCATATCATAATCTAAAACTAAAATTGTGTGGTTTGTGTCATTTTAGTCAACAAAAAGAGGGAAAAGGGTTATCCAGAGAAAAGAAGAGGAAGCCAGTAGGCTGCCAGGGCACAGAGTAATGACCTGGGGCCAGCTGGCCAAAACACAGGGCAGAGGCAGGAGCGACCAGGAAGAAAAACTCCTGCCCAAACTTCAAGGCAAGAACACCAAACTAAAATGTCACAGAACTAGAAAATTCACAACATATCTTTTTCTCCACAGAACCTGACAGATTCAAACCCAAACATGGAAATTTCATAGGGTGCTGATGTGCATTTTTCCTGTTAAAGTTTCTTTGAAAACTGGCCTGGTTCTTGTGAAGGAAAAAAAAAAAAAAAAAAAAGAAAAAATAAAGAGGATATTTTCAAATAAAACTAGATAGATACAACCATTTTTCAAGTGACTGCTACAAGCAACTGCAAAATTGGTAAAATAAAAATATTTTCCTATGTAACTTTTGCCAAAATGTGGTTTGGTTTCTTATTGGTTGTGGGGTTTGTGTTTTGTTTGGGTTTGGTTTTTGTTTGGTTGTTTGCGTTTCGTTTTTTTTGATTTTTTTTTTAAGATGACTTTGATGCAATGTTCTAAATTTATCTAAATTAGGAATAAAGCAGAATCCAGGAATAAGAGGGATACACACAAAATAGGGCAAAACCAGCAAATGCTGTGAAATTTTCATATGGAATTTAGAGCAGTGTCTAGAGCCTGCTCACACTGGACAGCATGTGCATGTCCCAAGCACAATAGCATAGTCTCAGGATAAATTGTTTTAGTTTCTACTGACCCATCCAAAGCTTTTCTGCACAGACAGCGAGACCTTGCAGGTCTGCTGGGGCCCAAGTGTAACTTTGCACACACGAGCAATTGTGTCCTGGGGCATCTGGGCTGCCAGCCTGAGACATGGCTTTCTGGTTTCTATGGTTTTAATGGCAAAAATATTAGAAATTGGATCTTTTAAATGGGTTTTTATCCAGAGCATAAAGCAGAGGTATATTGTCCTAGTTCAAAACAGGAAAACACGTCAAAACCTCAGCACAGCTGTAAACAAGATGCACATTGGCAGGGTTCGTCACCCTGGCAAGGGTAATCACTCTCAAGTTTAATCAAGGTAGAAGGAGGGGATTTGGAAGCATCGCATCCATGGCACCCGTCCCTGCTTTGTCACATCACACTAAACACTTGATAAAAGCTCCCTCTGAAGAGGAGCCAAGTCCTTCCTCGCTTTACTATAGTGATATTGGATTGGATTTGCTGAGCTGGGTTTCCAGTTGTGCTAAGACTTTGTAGGAGGTAGAAAAAGAGTAGGAGTGAACAGAAAGAGTTGTAGCTCAAAGAAAACTACAAAAGACAGAACAGTAATTAATTATTGGGCCTTCCTTCTTTTTGTTGGCAGTGGGACAAATAGACTACTGTGTTGGTAAAAGGCATTATGAGGAAACATGGCTTCTCTGTAGATTCAGATATATGGCATTTAATATTCAAAAATCACTTTCCATCTCTCCAAAATCATGAGATTGGTAAGCAAATCATAAGATTAAAAAAATAATAGTAACAAAGGGTTGGTTTTTTTGTCTCTTAGCTTCTGAGTTGTTGGCCTGCCAAGATAATTTCAATAGAAATTCAGTTAAAGGAAAATAAAAAAGGGAAGGTGAGACTTTCCCATGATTACACCAGAAGTTCAGTTTCCCAGGAAAGTGAATCTGTAATGAGATGAGAGCATTTCCATCTGATGAAGCTGGTTTGTTTTTAGAAGGCTAAAAACAAAAGAAACCCCATAAAATTAAGAAAAATCCCAACACCCAAATGCAGATCACTTGGATGTTGGGTATTTGGGCTGTGCATATGCCCAGACAGGGCACGTAAAGAATGTGCTATCTCCCCTGCTTCCCACTTAGGGCAAAGTGATACTGGCTTCCTTAGCAGAATTCATACTTGGGTAGAGGTGTGAGTGGTGAATGATCTGCCTCCTCTGCCAGACAAGGGACTGTCCACCCTTTTCTCCCCTGTGACAATCCTTAGATTTGTCCTCTGGGATGACCAGCCAAGAGCAGGACCATCTCAGGGGACAGTTCTCGAGACTTTCCTCCTGGCAGGCACTGAGGAGCTGCTACCCATCGCTCACTAGCCAGGGCACAGGGAAGCCAGGTGCTCACCCACTCTGCCTCTTGCATAGCATTAGCATGGGCTGATGAAGATATCACATCTTCCTCCTGCTTCTGCCAGCAGCCCCACCCTGGAGACCAACGGCTGCACAAACAGCCTCTGCCCACCAGCCTCCACTCCCTTTTCAGCCCAGTTCCTCCCAGGCAGGTGTTGTTTGTTCTCCCGTCACAGCGCTTGTTCATAGAGAAGCTGACTACAAAAGCTCAGCCCTGGCTCGGTTTTGTTGAGATGACCAGGTGAGTAGGCAGGCAGTTGGTTCTTCTACTTATTTTCTAGTGGATGGGGACATCAAATATTTGCTTTCAGAAATATTTGCAGCAGGTCCACTACAATTAACAACATCAACTGAAATGCTCGGGGTGGGGGGGGGAGCCCCTGTGTCTTTGCTCTCTCCCGAGGTTTGCTAAAATGGCACAGAAATTCTTGGACTCTGTTGCTTTGCCATTGACTGTATCTCATGGGCAACACATTAAAATACATGATGGGTTTCCCTTTGGTTTTACTGGAAGATGCTACAGGAGTGGATCTGTGACATCCTGGTTCCTATTCCATACTAGAAGGCTTTGCAGCTCTTAGGGAATAGCTTCCAGTGACACCAGTACGAATGCAGAGCAGCTAATGGGCTCACATTAAGCCAATGCTATTGCAGCAGAAGACAATTTAGTCCTTGTATTTCAGGAACAACAAAACTGCCTGAGGTTATGTGCTAATTACAGACTGTCTCCTCTGTCATTCTAGTTTACATTGCAAGACACCATCCAACCGACCAACCTGGGGAAAAGTGTCTTACCTTTGACATGAGGAGGCTACAGCTGTGTTGGAAGCTGCTTTCAAGGTGAATTCAGGGAAGGGCTTCACTTCACACAGGGAAGGCAAAGCTGAGACCTCTGTATGAGCTACACAGCCTGTTGAGTAGCTGATGTCAGTGATAGAGTCGCTAAGTAAGGTGTCCTCACCTGAGACCTCCAGACATGGACTGAATCCCTGATAAATTCTCCCTTGCTCAAAACATACCGACATAATGGCCATATTTCAAGAGCAGAACTAAGAATTTTGGAGATAAAATCCCTAATGCTGAGATGTATAAAGGCCTTTGTGGTCTGAGGCACTCACAATGTCTCAGATGCGATGGAGGTATTAGGAGATGGGTTTTCTTCCAGGCACTGATCATTGCTCACTGCTGTGATACGTATTCAAAGCCACACCTCAGCATAAGCTTTGCAAAAAGGGAGACATCTACACAAGTCACAGGGTTGCTTGGTACTGAGCATCGCCTCCAAAGATCTGCTGCTGAAACGGCACTGCCTGCAGGGTGAAACACTGCACAGCAACATCAGGACAGTGGAGCACGGGTCCATCCAAGCACGAAAGTCTGTGATAGAAACTCTGGTCAGTGTGTTCGAGCCACAGCAGTCTCTTCCCTGGCTCTCACTACTTCATCACCTCTGCTGAATGCCTGAGACCAGGCAATTATTTAGGAGTGGATTTTTAATTTAGTGCCACCTATCACTAGTAGGTGCACACAGGTTACAACACCATTCTAAGTGCCTTTTATTCTACCTTCTTCCTAGGCAGAGCATATGCTCTTGGCTTCACA
>JANIJG010000381.1:0-22577 GCA_024611175.1 Megaceryle torquata | reverse complement strand
CTGTTTAAACAACGCCTTTTCAGCCTGCTCCTGCTCCCCTCCCATGCACCCACTTACTTGGCACCTCTCGCAGGGCTACCCGGTCTATTTTTAAAAGCATGCTGCTGGCTTTTATCTTAAGCTGCCTGAGATATTTTTGGGGTATTGTTTTTGTTTGTGTTTTTGTTGTTGTTATTGTTTTTGTTTGGTTAGTTTTGGTTTATTTTGGGTTTTGTTTGTTTGGGGTTTTTGTTTGTTTGGGGTTTTGTTTGGTTTTGTTTTGTTTTTAAGCTCTTGTACTCTTTAAACTTATTTAAAACATGTTGGCAGATAAAAGTAGTGAGAGAGATACAACATCATGGTTGGCATTGCAACTGGAGAATTAAGGCAAGAGATAACCCCCCCAGCAGATTAATGACTAAACTCAGTGATTAGGGCCGAACAGCAGCAGACCTCCTGATGGAAGTATCTCCCATATAGTCAGAGGGGGTATTTGAATCAAGACTCTGGGACTTGTTCTCATCCAGCTGCTGGCAGCAAACACACTTGGGTGCTCACACTGGAGAAGAACAGCAGATTGGCAGCTGCAAGGAGTCCTGCAAATAGACTTGGTCCCTCAGCCATAGCCATTTCAAAATTGTCTGGGGTTTACCAGGTGGTGAAAGGCTCTGCTGGTCCCAGTTCTGACCCACCATTAGAAGCAGTGAGGTCAGTGCACTTGCACAGCCACACAGGTGGAGGAAATATTGGCAGGAGAGTTTCCAGCACTGTTCATAGCTGTGGGAGGGTGGGTGAGTGACAGAAACAAGTAGGTTTTAAAATCCAGTGGCTCCACCTGTACCTGCAGTGGACACCCCAAACCAGGATGAACTTCACACCCTTGAAAGGGAGGCTGGTTTCAACTTAGCATAAAACTCAGCAACTCTCAGCAGTAACTGGAATGATTGGCTTTTTGGGCAGTGAATACTGGCATGCCACTAGATGCTGTAAATAGGGTTTGATGGCTTGACTATGCTGATAAAGCACCTAACACTATAAGAAACCACTCCCAAAATTTCACATTTTAGTAGCTTGGAGATCTAGATTTTTCACAACTATTGTTCAGGTGCCAGGCTCTGACAGTACTGCAGAGCATCCTGCTGATGTTCCTGTAGTGACCAGTCACATATAGCTGCCTCTGTTGCACTGTGAATGTCTCAGGTTTAGCTCAGCTCTGTTTCACATTCAGGACATCTCTGAGAATCAGTAGAAATGGGGACTCACTAACTCACTAATGCTTCTATCAGAGGCTGATGGGCCTTTTTGTGCCAGGAGAACGGATGTGTGCAACAACAGCAAAAGTGCCTGGAAGCATCCCAAAGCCTGAGTGAAATGAGGGAATTTTGAGTGGCATCAAACAAAAGGAGCAGTGATTTAATCTCCACAGATGGGGAGGGGGAAGTGGTGTCAGGAAAAGCAGGAGGATGAGATTAGCTAGGCAATAAAATGAGAATGAGCAAGAGGTGGAGTGAACTGTGCTGAGATAAGAGGAGGTGGATTATGGGGCTGGCAGATGGTTGGGGAGAAGGCAGACAAACAATGAAAATAAAAGAAAAAAAAAACCCACAAAAAAACTCACCCCAGGTAATGAATCTGGAAAAATCATAATCAACAATATTAAATACCATTTTCAACCTGTGTCCTCCAGGGAGGTACGTGTTATGACAGATGGACATACTGTGAACACCCTGCACTCTCCCCTCAGGGTGCCATGACACTGCTGTGGTGGCCTTCAGCACAGGCCACTGCAAATGGCCAGCAAGGTGTGTTTGCTTGGACTCTAAATTGGCTAAAAGCAGCCAGAATCCTTTCTGGCACATGGTTAATGCAGTCCTGTAACACCAAAAGGTGAAGGAAATTGCTTCTTTCTGAAAAGCCTGACTGACCATTTAACTCAGACTAATTCAGGAAAGAGACACATCGTCTCTGCTGCTGCTGAAAGGAGCATTTCCTCAAGCCTTACAGGAGCACATTAGGCTGGGTATCTCAGTTCCGGATGATAAGGCAGCTTCTATCAAGAAACTTCCATTAATGTGGTTCAACTAACGATAGGTGATTGATAATAAGCAGACATTTAACATCTATTTAAGTCATTAAGCCCTTGACCACTGAGATTTGGGAGGATAATCTCTAGAATATCTTTGTCTGTGTCATTTTAGAAAAGCCACAGGGCCACTTTCCAGATCTGTGCATTCCCACTGCCCCTGAATCCCCCAGTATTCCATTACCCCAGGCAGGTCAGTGTTTGCTGGCAACACATCTATCTCAGCTCTCACTATCTCAGGTGGTTACATGAAATAATTTATTTGACATTATATTTGAAGAGTCTGGGAGAGCAACAGTAATATCTGGGTACTGAAAAAAAGCCAAAGGGAATTAATGGATCAGGATAAGTAATTACCTTGTGAGTCTGACACCACTCTGTGGTGGGGACAGGTTTTTGATCTGTACTGGTAAAGTGCCCAGCCCAATGGGTTTGTGTCACACCACTCTTGCAAGGCAGAGTACTGATGGCTCATACATCATTGTGAACATCTGTGTGGAATCATAAATACATGTTTTGATTAGACAATTTCCCACCTAAATGTCGGGCAAGGTCAGATTAATCCTGTTGCTGCTCGGCAGGGTTAAATGATCCCCGCTTCCAGCCTGCCCCTTCCTTACTCCCAAATTGGACACCTCTTCCACCTCTGCCCCTTTAGCTTATTTAGTGTCTTTCTAACCTCCAACATGACCAGAAGAGGAGACAAGCTGCAGAGTGCAATTTGGCGAGAGCAATGGGGTCAAGAGAAAGGCAGGGAGAGCGTTGGTCAGGAGATCTTTGTCCAAGAGCCTTCCTGAAAATCCACACGGCTCTGTGCAATCAGCAGGTTATTGGGAATAATAAACATTTCTACCATGCTGAAATGACTGCATTTAAGGGTATTTTTTTTTCTTTTTCTTAGGAAAGCACTGTGGTCAGCCAGTTCTTGGATAGACTGTGGGAGTTAAGTGCATGAAATTCAATACTCTGTGTTATATACCAGAGGTCAGGCTAAGGGGCCCTTCGATCTAAAACATAAATTTAGCAAACCGTTACCAAAAAAAGCCCCTCGAAAACCTCCTAAAGTCTTCAATTCAGCTTCCAGAAAACTGTTAAAGAACAAGGTCTGTTTGCTGAAAGTCAGCAAAGAGGCCAAAACCATCAGGACTCTACATCTGACACAAGTTTTTACAGCACTCACGTTCCTTGCTCAGCCCCAGCCAGCCGGCGAGGCTCAGCAAACAGCATCACCCTGACAAAGCCCAGGGCTGCAGCACGAGAGCTCGGGGCTCCCAGTTCCACAGGCACTTGCTCCTCATTTGACCCCAGAAGCTGCTGTATTTCACATGCTGTTCCTCCCTCGCCCAAGCTGTGATGTGAGATAGCTCATCCTGCTGGAAACTATAACTAAAAACATTGTCTAAAAACAAATCCTCTTTCTGTGTGCCCGGAGGGGAGGAGCAGTCCCCAACGAGCATAGAAAAATGGAGCTTGAATAAATAGCTGAGCTGAAAGCCACCCAGGAGGGCAGCCCAGAACAGCAGCTTTGGAGGGGTGACGTTACACAAGGAGGCAGGAGGACCTCAGCACATAACACCAGTCAGAGAAAGTGCCTGGCATTGACCTATCGAGCTGGGATATGCCCAAACCCAGCCCCTGAGGCTGCACACGCTGCAGCTGAAATCAGTTGTGTCAGGTTCAGGCAAATGGTTGTGTCTTGGCACCAAGTGTTAAGAGGAGCTGATTTCCACCACGGGATTAGCAGCAGGATATACAGCATATACTCACTGCAAAACTGTGATAATATCAAAGCTCCATCTGTACTCAGGCTGGAACTTGGAGCTATTAATGACTACTGTGGGAGAGCTAACATTTTTTTCTTATTACCAGTTAAGTAATCTTTCCTACACCTTGAAAACCAATCATTTCTGTTTTCTTTGAAAATACGTATATACATACATACCATTTTCTCTATTTTTTTTATAGATAATATATATACACATATAGAGAGAGGGAAAGTTGCACAGATAAAAAAAAAAACCAAAAAACAAAACCCAACAATCTATTTAAAATGCTGTATTTAATCTTTTTCTTTAGACAAGCTCAACTGTTCTCTGCTTGGATGCAAATAAGGCACATGCTTCCACTCTAGGTATTTTTGGCCAGAAGGAAAGGATAAATAGATAGTCTATTTCAAACGTCACACTTTCAGCTGGCTTTATCTAACTTTGGTCAAGAATTTAAAACTTTGCACTGGACACTAGCACATTTCAAGCCTGAACTGTAATTCTCTTCTCCTGACAAGAATTTGCTGCTAACTGAGTCTATCTGTGACATGGGAACCAATGGGCTAAAGCTGAAACCAAGCTGTCAAACTCATTTCACTTATTAGTTATGAAATGGGAAAAAACAGTAAGCTTCAGTGTCACATGGAAACATGAGCACAGCGGTGACACAGCCTTTCACACACAGTGTCAGCACTAAAAACAGTGTATAGATTATTTGGAAAGTAATAAACACCAACCTCGTGATTCTATTCTGGGCTGGTCCTATGACAAAAAAAAAGGAAAAAAACCCAAACCATCAAAACAAAACCAGAAGCTGAAAGCCCAAAGCAATTCACAGCCGTGCCCGTAACAGGCGGTGAGGGCAGTGCTGCAGCTCTGCTGTTTCAGCGGAGCTCGCCCAGCCATCAGCTGGGACCCCCCAGCTCCCCCAGTGCAAACCACGTGAGCCTTCTGACCCAGGAGGATTTACCCAGGGACAGACAACTGTTGAAGTGACCACCCCCAGCTGCCTGCTGCACAGAGAGCGTAGCTGCTTGCAGCCCCAGAGCACACAACAGCTTAGCAATTGATTGTTTGTTTGTTTGTTTATTTGGTGAAGGCAAAGAGCCAGTGCCAGGTTATCCTGCTGGTTTGCCCTTTCAGTTCAGAGATAGCTTTGTGAAGAGGTGAGCTGTCTGTACAGCCAGGAGCAGTAGGCTGTGTCGAAGGAGCCATCTCAGGACAGGGCATCCCAGCCCTGGGACATGCATGTCTCTGTCGAGTGCCCAACCTCCGAGGTCAGGGCAGATGTTCAGAATGGCTCTTTCTAATCTTTAGCACGTCAAACCTTATTAGTTGATTTTATTAAGTCTCTCTCCAAACATGTCTGAAGTAACACTTGGTGTTGCTTTATCCAAAAATAGCCACTCCATATGAGCTTTTGGCAGCCAGCACAGAGGCTGGACGAGACCCTGGAGAGCTGGGTTAAGAAGGAAAGTCACAGCAGAACCTGTTCATCCTTTTGACTTGCACAGCTCCTTCACATCACAGCCCCACAGGGTCCCCAGACCTCTTTTACCTTATGAACTCTGCAAGCATCCCTGCTCTTCCAGGTACTTTGAGTTCAAAACTGGGCCTAAGACAAAATTCTGCTTACAAACAACTCTGGTCATAGAAGATCTGCATTTGGACCCAGATGGCAGAGATGCAGGTACCTTGCACCAGCATACAGCCCTCATGACTATTCCAGTTACAATAGGCCTTTTCTTCTACTGTCAGGGAGATGAGATGAGATATCCACCAGAGGTACAGAGCCCCTGCAACTGTTAATTATTAAAAACATTTATCAGTAAATCTGGGACTGAAACTATAACGATGGGCAGGTGGCAAATCTACTGTGAGCCATAAAAGTTCCGTGAGAGAACTTTTCAGGGGAAAGAGCTGGAAGAAATAATAGTTCATTTAAATGTAATATAAATTCTTACTGGTGACTGTTTTGACACAGTTTTAACCTCTGGCTACAGAGGTTTACGGTTTAAAAGACATCTGGTAACTGATGATTTTGCAAGGTAGACAATTTAAGACATCTGGTAACTGATGATTTTTCAAAGCTCAAAGTCCACTGCATGCATTCAAATGAGCTTGAAAAAAGCACAGGCACATCTGGTTTCATGAATCAGAGCTCAGAAAAAAACGCATGCTCTGTCATAGTCTTGCTGGTGGCACCGTTTTTGGCAACAGTGAAGTTGAAGGTGAGTAAAAAGCAGAGCAGATCTAACCTCTGAGGCTGGAGGGCCTGGATGTACAGATACCCTCCTGGGCTGAGCAGTCTGGAGCTGGACTGTAGGGAACTTTTGCCTGGTCTTCACCTGTATCCCAGCTCCATGATGTGTCCCGCCTTCCCAAGGGAGACCCTGGACTTCTTACCTCCATGCCAGTGTTTTTGGGTTGCAGCCACTGTGCAGTGGCTGCACAGATTGAGCCATGTTGCTTTCAGTTATTGCTGACTTTCGGATATCAGTAACATGTGACAACACAAATGAGTTGCTGTTCATCCACCAGCACAGCCCTGGGTTGCTATAGCCTCCTTCCAGGTCTGGAGGTCCTTCCTCCTCTTCCTATCGGATCTAGCAAACAATAGTGGTCCTGTGATGCAGCAGGTCTGTGGCTTGATCCTCAAACCATCCTTCTTAACAGCAGGCCAGCAGCATAGGTCACCTTTCCTCATCCTGAATGTCACCTTTCTTCACCTGCCCATAGCATTACTGGCATATTTTCCATAGAAGAAATATGGTTAGATTCAGCCCTGAAACCAAAAATCCTCATTTGGCCCAGGATGGACTGAGAGCGAGGGTCATTCAGAAGAGCTGGAGCACAGAAAATCCTGGCTGTGTAAGTAACAGGGAATTCTGCCAAAAAGGCCAGGGATTTTTACTGTAGCTGGCCCCTGGAGAATGTCTTCTTTGACCAAAAAAAAAAAAAAAAAGTACATATAAAAAAAAATGCATCCCTTGCAAGCTTATAAAAGCATGGCCATGTGCCATGGAGGCTAATGGGCTTTCTAGCTCCCCTGTAATATCCCCTGTCATAATTCAAATGGCAGGAACATACTCTAAGAAGTCCTCACTCCCTCTTCCTTTTTTTTTTTTTTTTTATTTGGCTTGTTTGTTTTTAATAAAGTCATTAGATCCCTGGAAAAGCAGCCAGTACAAAGTGTGGAAAAAGTTTCCCAAAGAGCTGCTAGAGGTGCTCAGCAGCCCCACACAGAACCAGAAGGTAAGCTTTCCAAAGAGCCCATGTTCTGCTCTGCACAGGAGAAAACACTGGGAGGGAAAAACTCTACATTTGGTAGTGTGGGAGAAAGGTCTGTTCCAGTCTCAACTGAGCAAGGTGTGAGTGTCCTCTTCCACCATTCCCAAAGGGGATAGACTGTTCTGTTTCTTCCCTCAAACTTTTCTTCCTGACCATAAATTTTGCACATCTCTCTTTAACCACTATGCCCATGTGATGGAGATGCCACCAGAGATCTGCCACTGGCGAGAGCTGCCATGCTATTAGCACACTTAATTACAAATGCAGCCTCAGTCTTTCCTTCTTCACAGGGACAAATCTTTCAGCTAGAAAATCACGTTTTCCTCTAACAGTCCATTCCACCACCTGACTGAAAACCTCACTGAATTAAAGAAACCCTGACTCGACTCCTGACCAGGCTTTGCCAGGAGAATTGCCTGAACTCCTACTCAAGAGGGTCCAGTTTTCTTCTATTGTATTTGATAGCAATTCCCTACAGCCACCGACTCCGGCAAGGGCGGGTTCTGCCCTCAGTTTCTGAGCTGTCTCTGTTTTCCAGGGTCTGTGCTATCTGGAGTTGTTCCTGCAGCCAGGCTGGCTCTGTTCCAATGGCTGGGAATGAGCTTCCTGAGCCATCCTCTCTCTTATCACTCACTGCCTTAAACAAGTTTGACCCTTTGATTGATTTGAACTTTGGACAGCATTAAAACACTTGTTCTAGCAGATGAGGTCAGTCACTCAGCTTTCTGCTTTGTGTAATGGGACAGTTAATGCTACAGTGGTTTTAAATCATGGCATATTCCCAACTGTGAGGACAGAGAAGAAACAAAACTCACCAGAAGTTGTCCCTTGGCACTGGGCTGGGCCTGGCTTGAGTGTTGCACAGCTTCAACTTTCAGCTCCTGCCTCATGGTTACTTCTGGTTGTACACATTTCAAAAAAACAAACAAACCAACCAACCAACCAATGAAACAAACAAACAAAAAAAAATCTAGAAAAGTTCTTATCTCTTGATCTTCCTCTCTCCTCCATCAACCCATCGTGACTTCTTGAAGCCACCCCTAGACTGTGGAAGATGCCTCCTGCAAGGATGGCTGGGTCACTGCTGACCTTGAGCCCAAGTTTTTAATAACTAACAATGACATTCAAAACTTCAAGACTAAGAGAACATTTCCATGGCATTTAAAATAGACTTGGAAGGAAAGAGATTTTTGTCTAAATAAATAAACATAGTCCTCAAGCTGTCACAGGTCGGAATTTGTAACGTCATGCTATCTGTCAGACTTGGAAAGAAGAAGCCCAACTGGAGATGGATTACAAAGAGCAAGCTGAAAAAAAGGCAGAAATAACCACACAGGGAAAATCCCGCTGGAGTGAACCCAAATCTTTTCATCATTGTAAAGGTATTTTATTTTAATGTGAAGAGGAATTTATAATTTTGTTAATGCAGGACTTTTTATGTCATCTCTGCAGGACTCAAAGTAGACAAATCAAAGTGGTTGTCAGTGTCTTCATTGCTCAGTTTCATATAAAGGAGTTGGACACACACTAATGAGCACTTCTTTGAGACATGTGACAAATAAGAGTAAGGATGGGCTATTTTTTTCCCTGCTTGGAGAGGAATACTGCTGGGTTTATTATATGATAAGGCTTGCTTATTTACAGTTATGGTGGGAAAAATTACAGCAGAAAATCTTAGTTGCAGAAGGGAGATGTATATAAACATAAACATTGAGAAATAAGTTTTTCTTCCATGGTTTCCACACTGTCAAGCTATGCACTCACAAGCCTCCTCCTTGTTGGTCATCATGTCATTTCTGTAAGAGGTCACAGCTATGAATATGCAGTGATATCTCAGATTGTTAGGACATAACCAAAGGGAAAGCACCTGGATATGATCACTTCTAAGGGTGGTGTGTCTACTATCTAGATAGATGCACTGATGCATCCTCTACCAGGTGGAACTTTTTTCTGGTCTGTAGGTTGATATTTAGGTGCAATGAATTCCAGTTAAAATGTATAGAAATCTGGAATAAAGTCATCAGAGCAGTCCACTTCAGAAGTAGTCTAGTGGCTGAATTCCTAAGGAAACATTCTGGTGCCATGGCTGCTCAGATTTCTCATAGTGCTTGGAAAGAGGAAAGCACTGGAGTATTAGAAAGGACCTCCTGGAAGCACAGCATTCAACATCTCCAGCATCACTTACCCAACATCAGCTTCAGCCAGAGGCTGATTCTGGTGCCACAAAGGCAGCTTGCTGTGTCAACAGCAGCCTCGGGTAGGCAGGGTGTGGGGAGGCTCAGCATTGCTCAGCCGATGAACCCGTACACTGGGCGCTCGGTCCTCACTGCGTACTGGCCGCATGGTCCTGCTGGGTGGAAGGAAGATCAGGGACAGGCACCCCCACTGAGTCCTCTCCAACAAGACGGGCTGCCCAGAGACTCGCAAGGATGGGACTGAACTGCAGCCAGGCTGGGCAAGCTGAGGGGAAACCCGCTCTGTCCTGCGGTGCCTCAGCGAACCAAGGGCAGCCTGTGCCGCTCTACTGCTCCCTGGGGGCCGCTGTAAGAAGTACCAGCACCCAGCAAAACCACAGCAGTGGTTTCCAGTTCGCAAACCCCAGAAGATTTTTCATGTATTTACAAAACCACTTATAGCCAGTGCAAGAAGGCTTGATAATCTTGGTTAAACTTTGCTGTTGCTTTAGAAGAGACCCACAGAGCCTCAGAGGTCTGCAACCACCACCCTCCCTTATTTCCTGCCAACTCTAGTATAAAGAGTCTGGTGATACTCACCCCAAACATGACATTTCTTCAGTAAAAAAAGGCTAAATCTTGAGTCTGAAGGGTCTGCTGGTTGGGGTACATGAGAGCTTGCCTACAGCAGGCAGCAGGTGATGCTGTGCACCTCCATCTGGGCCTGTGCCATAGCATGGTCCTCTCTGCACAAGGTATCCTACAGCATTTTCAAGAACACAGCTCTGCCACACTGACTGCATCTGAATGCAAAGGGAGGGAGGGAGCAGGAGAGCAAGAACCCCCTCCTCAGAGCTCATCATTCAACATAAACACACACACAAAAGCAACAGGAGCCATTTGCACAGCCCTGAACTCCTGCCAGCGGAGAGAGAGAAAAAAAAAAAAAGAAAAAGTATTTATTTTATTTTTAAAACAAGCGTACAAACATGCCTGCCTATAAATTTTACATAGCAACATTCTGTAGTTTTGATCATCTCCCCATATCTACTCACATTTGGAAAGTTAAATAAAGCTAGTATCTTGTAAAATATTAATTTAGCATTATACTAGGTCCCATGAATCATTTTATGTGTGTTCAATATTTGCAAGTGTCACCATGGTGAGGAGTTGCACCTAGCTACAGTGCATTAGTTACAAAGACTAGTGAGCAATTGCTCAGCCATAGCTACTGGCTTCCCAAACTATAAACCTGTCATCTAGACTATGACAGCTCAGAGATCATAGAACAAGGCTTACAAGTCAACATCACTTTTTGAAGTTAATCCATGGCTCATGTCAGCTGTAAATGTTAATGTTACAAATACAGAAATATCTACAATAGGAAAGTATTGACTGTTAATACTCACAGTGATGGAGATAAAATAGAAGTGAAGATAGGGCATTTCACAGAAGCCTGAGCCAAGCATTTAATAGGCAAATGATTACAGTATAATATGAAGTGTGAAAGCTTTAATGATTACAAGTATAGAAAATAATTTGAAAGCTCACTAACATAGCCGCTTGAGAGATTCTGTACAGCCCAGTTTCAAGGCCTACCTCTAGATCACTATGGAAGGTGCCTTACAGACTGTATTTTTTGGAAAGAGATTTGCAAAATGTGCTCCTACACTCACAGAGTTCTAGTGGCCACATACAAATATTCAATGTCCTGTGAAAAAGCAGTGTCACATGTCCAGAAAAATTAGCAAATTTGGAACCAAGTACCAGATGTTTAACTTGCCAAATGTCACTGCCTATGGGAAGATGATCCATTTACCACCCAATCACTGCCTCTGGATAGACAAAGTATTTTCCACAAAGCACCTCATATGGCCACTTATCTGAGTCTTTCTATATTAAATGAGTCACAAAATGAACAATTTAAAATTGTTGAGCACATCATCTGGCTCAGACTCTGCCAAAGGCTATTATTTTATCAGGTTGGCTTCTCCATGGCTAGTGTTGTGAGGAGGTTTTCAGCTCTCCTGTACTCTGTTGGAGCTGCAGTAATGAGATCAAGCCCCTCCCCAGCACTAAGCATCTGACCAGATGAGCCACCCAGGCAAAGAGAACCTCACACATCTCTCCTCCTCCCCTGCTCTCAGCCCACTGATTATCTCAGATCATCAGTGTTTTGGATGACCGAATAAACAGGATTATCCTCTCCCGGTGCCTGTTAAGTCAAAACTGTATGGCGATCCTATTAGTGGATCGCAATACTTTGAGTATATCCAAGCAGGAGATTATCTTTTGCTTGCTCCATGGAGCTGAAAACAGTACCAGGAAATTTTTAATCTCCATGAAGGGGACACTAGAGCTCACAGAAAGAAAGTAATTTTTATTATCCATCTGAATCAGCTATCTAGCTCAAAAACATTATCCCAATTGACAGTCATAACCTTTTTTCCATTGATATAGTACCAGATTTGGGATGCCAATGAAAAACATCTTACATGCATAGCCGTTTTTCATCCAAACTGATCCCAGAATGCTTTACAAGTGCTGCATGCAAATGGCACGTGGGATTAGCAGCGCTTTACAGTGGCAGGTCTCTGTTCCCACTGAGGTTAACGAGAACAGAAATGGGACTTGTCGCTGAGTAAAATGTGAACCAGGCTGGAACTCGGCCAGGACACTGAGATCAAGACTCGCATTCGTTTGGAAACTGCTGGCACAATGGCCCTGTTGATCAGGACTTTGGGTTTACATCTTGTCCAAAACAATGCAAGAAACTACAATGGAGCATAAAATGATGACATTTTAAACATGTTGGTAATTCATCAGTATTTTTCCACCAAAGATAAAAATAATGAAAGAACAAGCAAAGGAGGAAATATTCATATCTATATAAAAATCTTCTTAAATAAATTATCTAGATTTTAACACAGAGTAGCATGCAAGCAAAGCCAGCCAGCTCCCAACCCTTTTATATATATGCAGGCAGAAAAATAAATTCCTTCAAAAGAAGCTTTGAAGAGCATAATTAAGCATGAAAGTTACCATATATTAAATTATACATCTAGTAAAAAAAGAGTCATTAGCCCAACAAATGGGCTGTTAATGATTTCAGGTTTGCCTAAGGCCGTAAGCTAGTACACTAGTGATTAACCAGCATTTCTGGGATGCTGCGGGTGAATGCGGGCAGCCCAGTGTCACAGCATTTGCCCACACCTTAGGTACTGCAACACCCCCCCACACACACACCCCCCCAACCCCCCAAAAAATGTTAAAAAATAATACACTGCATTTTGGGCCATAGAATCAACTGAGGTTTTGGGTGGGTGAAACCCCTGCTCTGAGATACCATGAACTCCACCACTTATCAAGACACCCGGTTTCCACTCTGTGCACTGGGACTGCAAAAACAGAGGACTTCAATTCCAAGTGGAACCAAGCAGAATAGCCAGGAAAGCCCCTTTCAAGGCACAAGAACCTCTCCATGGACTGTGTCCAGGAGAGTCCCTGTCACAGGTACTTCCCAGTCTATTTGAAAGTTGTTGCTGGTAACTTCTTGGGACACCTTCCTGCGGCTCCTGACCTTGGGAGCAGCTACTTCTTTTCTCCACAACCACATACTCTTGCTTTGGTGACCCTTGAAGTCATTTATATGGAACGTAACACTACAAAAGTGTGCTTGACAGCTTCCTTTGGACATTTCTTAGCAACTGGTAATAAAAGGAAAAAAACAACAGGCCATTTGGTCAGCCAGCCCTCTCCAAAGCACCCATAGTTATTTTTCTTGTCACACTTTGAAGAGCTGAGGATGTGGGAACCAAAACTTGCACAAAATACTCCTCTCCAAGGCTGGAAACAGCAGAGGCAGGGAGGATGGTGCCCACCCACTGTTGCCAGGACTGCAGGATACATGAGAGCTTCCATGGGTATTAACAGTTACTTGTGCAGGCCAAACTTTCTGAAAGGAAAGCACAAGCAAGTGCACAACCGTCAGCTTCCTACAAGCAAGAGGACATTTCCCAACACAATTTCAGACAAGTAAAACACTTCTTCACCAACACAAATACAGTGCACTGCATAACATTATAGGTCCAAAGAATTAGATAAATGAAGCAAAAATTTTCAAAGGACATAATTACTCTGTAGCTCAAAACAGAGGAGGGAAGCGATACAGTAAACTGATGAAAAAAGTTGTTCATCCCTCAGTTAGCATCTTCACCAGCACGCTAATCAAAGCCCCTCAGTTTGGCACTACCAGGGGTATGGGACTAGGCATGAACTCCCAAAGCTTTGAAAGAAGAAATGCCCATCCATGTACATATTGCAATTCACAGAACAGTCCAAAACCGGAGCGGGACCGCAGGGACGCAGCCAGCCTGGCCCACTGGGTGCATAATTCACATCACCCATCATCTACCAAAGCTCAGTCGCAAGGGTTGGCCGCAGATGCCCGGAGATCCCAGCCCACTTTCTGCAGCTGCTGGTGAACAGCCATCCTAGGAGGGCTCAGCCTTCAGCCCTTCCTCCCCAGATTATCTGCCTCTCCCCTGGGCTGATTTCTCCTCATCGCTCGCTTCCTGCGGCGAAACGCGAAGTGTAGAAACTCTGAACGATTTCGTCACAGCAGCCCCGAGCTGTGCTGGGCGCTTTGCTGTTTGCTCCCCAGAGAGCTGCTAATGGTTTGATCTGACAAAGTTCTCACACTTAAAATAAATGGTATAAACACAGCACACTCCAGGAAGGTCTAAAAGCAAAATTAGAGGTTTGATTTAAGGAAGCTTTTCCTTGACTATTATTTTAATGCTTTTAACTAAGCAGAAGTTCTGATTACTTTTTTTTTTTTTTCTTTTTTCTTTTTCTTTTTTTTTTTAAGTAAAAAGACAAAGTATTTTCCTCCTTAAGTGTTCTTTTGATTAAGGTCCAAGATTTATATTCCTGCATAAAAAAAAAAAAAAAAAACAAAAACAACCCAAACCACAACTGGATCCTGTTTCAATAGAGACAATGGCAAAAAGTCATACTGACTGCAGTTACCAATAGAACAAGATCCATGTGCAAACACTGGAAGTAAGTTTTTCTGGAGACTATTTATCAAATACTGCAAAAACTTCACAAATTTTTCTTATTTTCTACTTTCCTTACGGTAGCATTTGAAGTACCACCTCAATTTTTTTTTTTTAATCTACATTACTGTGTCATAGAAGTCATATATATGGCTCCTGATTCTTAACATAAATGCTGTATTTTTTTTCTTAATATTCCTACAAAAAGAACATGACTCGATTTCAGCAGCAGTTCATAGACTTCAGATTAAATATAGCAGTCATCGACTTTTCCCCGAGACTGAGACACTTCTGAAAATAAGCTTTTTGGCACCCACTAAAGAACACACTGAACATCTCCTTTAGTTACAAGCCCTCAAAATAAAAAGAGCTTTTAAAGTTCTTACATGTATCTATAAGAATTTGATCTGAGATCATATTTAACTCTCCTTATAAGTATTCAGGGCTGGTCCTGCTCTCACTGAAGTCAGAATATCTTCAGTACAATCAACAGTGGCATCACAGCGTACAACTATACATGTAAGGTAAAAATTAAACATAAGAATCAAATTATTCCTTTTTAACAGCCCCACGTGTATTTGTAGGTTTGTACAACAGAGGTCACTTAAAGGGCACTGGAGATACAACCAACCTACTGTAGGTCCTGAATGCTAGCAGCTCTAAACTTCTCCAGCACACACAGCTCTGCCCTTCAGTCACAGTTCTTAATGTTTAATATGACCTTTCCAAATTTGTTTTGTTTTTAATATGTTAAAAAAAAATCTTTCCCACTGAAGTGAGTAGATTTTCCAGTGAACTCCAGCACTTAACCCTGCAGCATTTTACTATTTCGAGATTAGAGCACGAGTTTCAAAATTTGTCCTGAAGAACAAATATCTGCATGAAGTTATGATGACGTTGTACTGAGCCCAAGAGTCATCCTGGAATAGAAAACAATCCAACCAACAATATTTGGTTCTGCACAGGAATTTTCCCAGAAGTTCAGAAGTAATTGCCTCTCTTCAGCCAAGGCTACAAATAATTGAGTCTGGGCTCCTGCACGTGGCTCCTGTGGCTGATACACTGTACAATCTGTCAAAACTGAATATTCTGTCATGAATAGTTTATATTATACATTTTTCAACTCTGTTTTGTTCCAAAGATGACTTTCTGAAGGAGGCTAATCTTGAAACATTTTTACCTCCTAATAGGTAGACATTCCCAAGTGCAAAAGCAAGCAGACTTTGTGAGGTCTTCAATATTTACCTTCACGAGGAACTACAATGGATTTGCATTATTCCTTATAAAAAGCATTTTGTTTTGCTATAGAAAACCAGCAAGAGTGTTTTATTACCAGAGCTGACCACAAGATGGAAATCCTTTTCCATGATATGTCTCCTGATTAGGAAAAATACTACTAAAAAAAAAACAAAAACAAACCCCCAAAACTCAAGAAGAGCCTTTTTACACAGGAGCCTCTTTACACAGGAGTGTTTTCAAAGAAGCAAAACAGGGTTTGGGAGGCCTCACCCATTTAATTTTCTTTCTCCATCCAGGAAAAATTTAAAAGGGTCTTCCAAAACCATGCGGCCTGGGTTTGCCCCTTTGCAGCCCATTCTACCTGGCAGCAGGAGTTGGAGGGAAGGGGGGGGCTGCAGACACCACACCCCCCTTTCCTCCCTCACCCAGAACAAGCGCAGATCCCCAGACACAGGCACAAGAGGGGGTTTGCCAGCAGACACCTACAGAAATTGGTAACCCAGAGTTAAAAAGCCTTCTGAGGAATGGTTCCAGTCACCCAAAGCCTGGGATGACAGCTCAGGAAGCTCAGCAGGATTTTATCCAACCTGAAACACTGTACTCTGAACAAACCAAACCACTAGTCTGGGATCTAAATGCTAAATGTCATTTATTTTTGCTATTGCTTATTTACAAAAATATGCAGGGACTTGCACTGGGATGCCACTGGGCATAAACAGAACTCAAAGGCCACGGCTGTCCCCAGGGGCAGGCGAAGGGTTAGCGAAGGGGGTGGTGGGCAGGGGACGTGTCCCTTTCCCACCTCCAATGCAGCGCATCTCCTGCAGCCCAGGGGGGCTGCGCTGCTGCAGGGACCCTCGCTCACGCTGCCACACGCTGCAGCCACCAAGCTCACTCCAACTTGCTTTTGAACAAACTATTACTCTGAAAGAAATGAAAGAATAGCTTCTATGGTTTTAATTATCTGATTGAGTTTTCCATGCTCAATCTAATTGAGACAGTAAGCAGGGAACTACATTTAAGGACAGACAAGACATTTGCATCTGTTCTGCTGATTATAGTAGTTGCACGTTTTACTTTAAACATCAATGGCTTGCAACTGCTGTTCAAATGATATGGAAATTGCTACGTTATACTGAAATTTCCCTTAAGCAACAAAGGAAAGGATTAGCACATGGCTCTGTTTTTTTTTTTTTTTCGTTCCTCTTCTTCATTTTAATAAAACATGGTGTCAGTGGGAAGCTCTTGGATGGTTCATGAACACCACCTCTATCTTTTAATATTATATTCATACCAAGTTACTGAATATTTGAATCCTTTTGTATAACCATTAGGACAACAATTTCTAACTAAAATAAACTTCTTTATCTGAAGCACTGAAATAACTTTATTTTCACAAGACTTCTTTGCCACAAAAAAATACATACACAGCCTACACGGACAATTATGCAAGGGAATCCAGGTACTGGTACCAATTTATAATTACTTTCAGATTTAGATGAAGTTAATTAATTGGATTCTTTCATAATCTGTCTTGTTCACACATAGCCAAGAAACATTTCTCATGTGGTCAGTCCCACTCAAGACTGAATCCTACCCTAGCAGTATACAGCTGGGTCAGTGCAAATAAGGATCAGAGCACAGTCAAACTTCTCTGTGAATTTTTCACGCTGAAGCTCTCATAAATAAAATTGGTTGCATTCCAACAGTTTGCAGGATCGATCCTTTAATTGCTTGCCAGCTTAATCCTAAAGATGGCAACTTCTTAGTGAATGTTAATGGTAAACTTAATTCTGGGCAGTAGAGTTAAAAGATGCCAGGGATATATAAAGACAGCTTTACTAGTCTTCCCCAAATCAATTACTTTTACATAAGACTGATTAAAACCACTTTATAGACTTGAAATGTTACTGCAAGTTATAGATATGGTAGAGAAACAGAAGCAAATGTGTATTGTTGGCTTTTTATGTACCTCTTAAGTACCTACCAAGGAACAGTTTCAAGAGGACTATTATCCTTTTCTCTTGAGTCTGTTGTTAGAGAAACTTCATCATCCCCATTGTATACCTTAATCAGAACATCCCCTCTCAGCACAGCTATCCAGAGTCTGCTGAGGAAAGAACAAGTGCATTACAAACAAAGTATTGTAAAAATAATCCCATGCAGACACATTGACAGAATTAATTGTAGAACAGTCTACTTAAGGAGACTTACTCACAACATTTCTATTTTGATGTCAAAGCTTTGAGGCTTCAGGATGCTAAAATGGTGGGAAAGTATTAAGTCTTGACCAAATCAGATACTTTCCTGTTCTTGAAATTAGTTAATTAGTTTAAAAATTAAAACACTGAACTTCATCACTGGGTTTTTGCGTTCCTGAAGCACGTAGCACAGATCTGGTGAGAAACTTTCAATTCTTCATACACAGGTTGAGAAGAGATGCAAACAGAATGATTAAACACAGCAGCTCCTTTCTCTCAGTAACAAGTTCCAGACCACCACACACAACACACATCACTATGTGGGGGCACAAATCCTGCTCTTACTCACACACCCCTGCAACCCCACTACCTTCGGTGGATTTTTTTTTCCCCTCACAAATGTAAAAAGGACAACGTTACTTCAAAACATTCGCTCTGCATTCATCACACTAAGACCAACACAACAGGGCCAGCTCCAATACATTCACCTAAGAGCTGCAATGACCGTACTTGCACTTTTGGTTTTGTCAGAGCCACATGAATATTTATGCACATTTCCATGATATGTCCCTTGGTTTGCATAGGGCACAGGTTGTTAGCAGCTGAAAACCATTAGCATCTGACAGCTGCTAAAAGAGCTTGTTTGAAACAAATAGGTGGTCCTGGCCATTGTGGAGCAGGCAGGTGATTAAGGCATCATTACAAGCTGCATCTTCTTTGGCAGCTGCAGGGACAAGGAGGGCCCTTCTTGTACTGCTCAGACCTGCCTGGAGCAGGGGGGATTTAATTATTATCACTACTTAATGGGTAGTTTGTAGAAGATGAAGACCTGACAGAAACAGATAGTGGGCAAACACAGGACACAGATAGCAGCTGATGAAGTAATTACAATCCAAATAAGAGTGGAGGAGCTGGCTGGGAGCAGCAGATGTTGCTGTCCATCAGCATCTCCACATAAAACATATGTTCAAATGTTACTTGAAAAAAAGACAGCAGAACATTATTTGCAGAGCTACAGGATGCTGGGATTCTCACAGGGAAAATCCAGGAGATCTTCTGGGAGCTGAGGGTGGAAGACATACAGTGCATGGGGCAGGGATTGAATGGATGGGTATCAGGAGGAACCAGCGAGGAAGATACTCCTTGGCCTTCAACCTAACAACAGCCTCCCCTCCCAAACCTGCTTCACAGATCTGATTCTCTGGTAGGGAGAGTGGGAATGAGCTGATGAATTGTAATTGTGCTCAGAGGAAGAGCAAGATGAAACCTGTGCCCTTGACAGGCAGGCCTAATGACTTTCCACCTCAAGTGGGCAGCCTTGGGAAGGTGGCCAAAGTCCTACTTTAAACTCTCTGGGTGGAAAAGGTTGCACACAGGGCAAGTAAGAGATGCTGCTCAATTTTTGTTCAAGTCACAGCATTTTGCTTTCTTACAAACAGCAATGATAGTATGTGTTGGGCAGAGATGAAATGGTCAAATACAACAGAAAGAGAGGTACAGTGCAAGACAGCCCTTCTGAGATGCTGGAAATGCTTGTCTTGATACCACACTAATAAACACAATTACTCCACTCAAGGATATTTCACAAGTTATTTAAAAAAAAAAAAAAGTAAAAGCAGGAAATGTCAACATTTGCACATTACTTCCTTTCAAACCATTTTCTTGGCAATGACCCCATCTGCTCTATCTCCGTCTTTCTTCTAAAAGAGAATTAATATTTATCTTCATGAACTTAACATTTAAAGAATTTCTGAAATGACTTTACCTACGCAGCATCACTTTCCAGACTTGCGATCTGTTGCTTTCACCACACTTGTTTTAGCATTTTATTTCTTCAAAATCTGTGTGAATAATTACCATTGTAAACACATTTATGCATCAGTTAATATATATATATATAAAATAAAAAGACAAGCCATACTCAGTAGGAACATAAATTTGGGTTGAAAAAGGCCATGCACACACTGTCCCATTATAAACCACCATGTACACCTACAGCTTCACTGCCTCTGATGCAAAGCCAGAATCAGAGCTTTTCAACATTTTCTTATTAAGTTACAGAGCAAGCATGCTAGAGTGAAATGGCCTTGATGAGAATGGTGTCCAGGTGTTAGGGTTTCTTTGTTTGACACTGAGCCTTTCAAATATTGCAGCCTTTTCTCTGGAGACATATAAACATCTCAGAAACAGTTTTTTTAAAAAATAAAACCCTCATTCTTAGCTAACGTCCACCTGAAGAGAGAATCATGTCTTTTTTTTTTTGTCTGGGCTCACAAAAAGGGATGTCAGAAAAGATGAATGTATGCATGTACTACATTTTGGGAGCTAGTTTTCAATCCGCCCTTTCCCGGTTGTACTACCCCTGTCAGAAAGATGACGATCCCCTGGGACAACCCATGTGGATCCTGACATCACCCCTGGAGCAGCCTGTCACCTCTGCCTTTCACAAGCCACTGGCAACATCTGAGGAAGCAGGGGTGGCCAAAAGCATCTGCAGCAACCTGGATTGTGAGCCCTGAGCCCTCCTGGCAGATGCATCCTTGGGCCAGTCACTCTCTGCGCAGGCAGAGAGGAGCAGAGGCTGCCAGGGCTTCAAGTCTACCTCCTCACAGCAGCTCTGCTTCTGGTGAGCACTCAGGGAGTCTGGTCTTGATCTCCCAGCAGATTTTTTCCCATGTTCTGTGTACATTGTTACTATTATAAGCACAATCATGGTGAATGTTTGTGCAAATGATTAGCTCTGAATCTTCTTGGTACTTTATACATCTTTGTTACTATTTTTATTTTACTTGTATTTTTGGAAATGGTGAGCATGGAAATATATTCCACTTTCCTGGAAGCACACGCACAACATGGCTCTAATTCACAAACCCTGAACTTAGTAAGAACAGCAAACATTTGTGCCTAACTTCATCAGTGAAGGACTGACCTCCATTATCCAGTCCCAGGGAACTCTCATCGCTGCATGCTCACGCAGTGTATTTTTAAAATATGCACTGTTTAAAATATTCAAAATTAATATTAACAAAGACCTGTAGTTCTCACTGTGAGTGGAGAGTGGCTGGAACAAGTGCTGCCTTCTATCTGATGTGCAATGACTTTCTGAAGTATTTTTAGGGACTGTCCTATAAGCAATATGTCTTACACAAATTACTTACAGATATAAGGCAACAGTAACCATGAGGAGCAGAGAGCAACATGGGATGAATTTGTGTTTTCTAAAATTGGGAGAAAAAGAAGATTACTGGGGCTCATAACGGGATTTATAAACTGCCTACTTTTCACTCTTGTTTAATCCTAACATACAGGATCACATGCCATGGTTAAGGACATTCACAATGCACTGCGTGTTATGTGATTTTCCCATTTTTAAGTAAAGAAAGTAAAGACTACAGTAATTAGTTCCCTGAAAGAAATAGAATCCATTATGTATTTAATTAGAAGTGTTTGCGTTTCTGTTTCTGTTTGTGTTTCTCCTCCAGGGAGGAGAAAGATTAATTTCCCTAAGTACTAAAAACTTTCAATCTTCGCAGCATTAAGCTGAAAAATAAAGTTAGAAGAAACCTGTGTGGAGAAATACTTGCCATGCTGTGAGTTGAAAGAGGTTGCCTCTCCTAGCCAAGGGAGAAGCCAAACTGCATTGTGTGCTGCGATACACAGTTGACTCATACAGTTACATATCAATATGTATCAATAATGAGAAAGTCTAGGAAATCACATGAAGGATTAGGAAAAGTTCAATGAAATCAATAAAATCGAAAGTGCAAAGAATTTGCACACCTCAAATTTTTTGTCCAAGTTGGAAAGGGAATGTAAAACCAAAGGAAATGTAATTCAGATTCAGGAAACCGAGCAACTACTCAACACCTGCAAAATGTACTTCCAAAACATTTTCTGTAATCTATTTCTATGAAAAAGTGCACAGAATACTTAACTACCAATTGGTGCGATTCATCACCTGTAGCAGGAGCCACCAAATACAGTAACCTGCTTCCAGCAGCGGCCAACAGCAAATCTGTAGAGAAGAGTCTTACAAGCAAAGTAAACATGACGTGAGTCTACCTGGAATACCTGCTTGGTACTACAAGCTCTTGGTACTTCCCGAGCCAGAGGATGATTTAAACCCACAATAACAACTGGACAACTGCAGCAATCAATACCATCCTTAAAATCTAAAATTAAGGTAGCTGAAAGATTTGGTAGAGGCATTAAATATACATATATGTAACTACCATACATAGAATGGATGTAAGCCATATTTAAAGACCGTGAATGCACAGTGTTCGTGATATGAAAAACATGCCAGGAACGCCTCTACATCTCTGCACATGCAAACAACTACCGTGTTTCAAAAATGAGGTTTTGTTTTTAACTATAGATTCTATAAGCTTGTCAAGAAAGCAGAATCGGCCGTATTTAACTGCCAACAAAGACAAAGGTTGCAGTTACACCACAGACAAAAAACACAGACAAATGTACCTGTGTTCAGTCATTCTGTAGCAAACGAAGAGCTAACAGGAAGCCTTTTATCAATAGATCATCCCAGAAACCAGACCCATGTCAAAATTTCAAGAGAAGATATAAGATTAAGGGCCTTGTTCCCACCCACTTACAATTAGAAAAGCCAAGTATCAGAGAATGATCATCAGCATTCAACAGATGAGCCAAGTTCCAAATTGTTTTTATATTTAATTATCCAAGATTCACAAAAAAAAAAAAAAAAAAAAAAAAAAAAAAAAAAAAAAAAAAAAAAAAAAAAAAAAAAAAGAAAAAAAAAAAAAAAA
>JANIJG010000380.1:34995-152035 GCA_024611175.1 Megaceryle torquata | reverse complement strand
CCACTTAATTTTGTGTCATCTTCAAACTTACAGAGGGTACACTCAATCCCCTCACGCAAATCACTGATAAATATGTTAAGCAGGACCAGCACCCCAGCACTGAGCCCTGGGGAACACCACTTGCAACCAATCACCAACTGGGTTTAACTATGTTTACCACAACTCTGGGCTTGGCCACCCAGACAGTTTTTAACCCAGCTAAGAGTATGCTTGTGTAAGCCATGAGCTGCCAGCTTCTCCAGCAGAATGCTGTGGGAGATGATGTCAAAGGTTTTACTGAAGTCCAGGTATACAATATCCACAGCTCTCCCCGCCATCTTCTAGACAACTCACCAAAGGAGATGAAACTGGTCAAAGAGGATTTGCCCTTCATGAACCCATGTTATCTGGGCCCAATCCCCTGGTCGCCCTGTACTTGCCATGCAAGTGCACCCAAGATGAGCTACTCCATAATGTTCCCTGCTACTGAGGTCAGACAGGGATGCTTTTAGGTATTAAATATCTGCCATATACTGTAATTTCTTGGAGTCGTGGAAAGATAGATGGTAATTTTTACAATTATCTATTTAATAATTAGAAATTAGTGAAACTTAAAGCATATTTATAGCACATATTCAAAAAAATACTCTGTATTTAAAAATAAGTACTGCTGCATAGTTATTGCCAAGAGACAACTAGTTGGCCACATACGGTTACTGTGTGCAATTTGTAACTAGTTACACTGAATAAACATATTTAGAAATTAAGGTAACTTTTTTGTTAGAGAGGTTAGAAAGCTCTTCATGTTCCTTCTATTCAGATCTATCTCTTTTCCCAACAACTTTCACTTTCAGACATTTCCTGTCCCTTTCTCATCACTTTTTAAGAATCTTTTACCCATAGAGACCGAAGATTTCAAAGGAGATCAGAATTCCCCTTTTGAACAAGTCTTTGAAGAAATACTAGGTGAAAAAACCTCTGCAGGCAATGACAGGAGAGGACTACTGCAGAAAGAGGCTGAGCATCACTCAGACACGTAAAGAAAGGGAGTTTCACAATCCCCATTATACTGCCATAGTGATGTGTGACCTCCATCTTCAGGGAACTGATCAAACTCACCCCACTTGGGTCAGATAAATTAACCACAAGCTGTGGAGAAGCCATCTGTTCACAAATAAACAGAAGCTCATGTCCTTAGCTAATGAAAGTAGGTCCTTATGTTGAAGATAATTTTTGCACTGTGTTTTAAACCAGGGACCCGAGAATGAATTAGCCTAGTATGGTAGCACAGGAATGAAAGTGGAGTCTGCTGTGGCTCCACTGCATTCTTCTGCATGGCTGTCATGGGCAGATGGAAGGGAATCATCTGTGGAGATGGGAGTAGGCTGCAACTGGGGGTGATAGGAGCAGAAATAGTCTTCAGCTGAGGGAGCACCACCAAACTCATGGAAAAACAGCTTAACTCTCCCTTGTTAAGTGCTTCTACTGGCCATTTTTTACTTTGTTTGAAGAGACTTTTTAAGCAGAATGTGGCAGAAAATTAAGAGTACAGTGCAATTATTTATTGGGTAATACACATGATATATATCTAGGATTAATGAGTTACTGAACTAGGTATTAATATTCTCACCAACCTTAATGAGACATTCAGTGTTGGAGCTCTGTTGCTCCTTTGAACAGCCTGAATATGAGGGTTGCTGAATTTTTGCCCAATTTCCTGCTTTATTCCTAGTATTTTATATACTTTAAGTCAGGTTGTTCAGCCTGAAGAAGAGGAGGCTCCAGGAAGACCTCACTGCAACCTTCCAGTATCTGAAGTAGGCTACAGGAAAGCTGGGAAGGGAATTTTAATGAGGGTTAGTAGTGATAAGGTGAGGGGTAGTGGTTTGAAACTGGAAGACAGTAGATATAGATTAGGAATTAAGAGGATTTTATTCACTCTAGGGGTAGTGAGACACTGGAACAGGTTTCCCAGGGAAATTATGGATGCTCCATCACTGGATATGTTAAAGACAAAGTTGGATGGGGCTTTGAGCAGCCTGGTCTACTGGGAGGTGTCCCTGTGCACGGCAAGAGGGTTGGAACTAGGTGATCTTTGAGGTCCTTTTCCAACCCAGAACATTCTATGATTCTGTGAGTGCTTTCCCCATTGCATCCCTTTCTGCTAACTACTGTGGTATCAAAAATTTTGCTTCCATGCTTTTTTTTCTTACTTTGCACAGTTTTAACTCACACCTTCAAAATAATTTTTCTCAGTAAAACCAAGCCAAGGTTACAGAGCTCTGTTGCACCAACCTAGGCCTTGCATCAGAGACAACCAAATCCCTCCACTCAAATTATTCTTTTTTTTTTCAAGTAATCCAAATACTTTGCCCTCTACATTTTAACTAGCTAGTGTTCCTAGTGGGCTGTCAGAATTTGCTTATCATCCTATATGCAGTGTTGACTCAAAGACAAAATTTGCTGGATGTAAGGAAGAGTACGAGGCGTTAGTGTCTTTGAAAGGTCAAGGCTGGTGAGGTTTCTTCTTGTTTTCCACACAGATTATGAAGTCTGCATCCCAGCGCCCAGTTAATGAATCTGACTCCTGCAAATGACTGGTTTCAGCATATTCTGAAGTAGGCCAGGAAGAAAAATTGCATGATCAAGTCACCTGGACAGTTTTGTCCTACTTCAACATGAGGGGAGCTGCTTCTACCCAAGGTGGTTAGGTGTTTGGTTTTGTCCAACTGAAGGGGATTCTGAGTCCCTCACAATGCTTGCAAGTGTTTTCAACAGTGACCTGGGACAGTCAGCCCCTGTCAGGGTAAACTGGACACTCTCAGAAAAATGAGAAAGCATCTTGAACAAAAAGTGGTACAGAATAAAAGAAAGGAGTTAAAGAAAAAGAAGAAGGTCATCTTTCATATTCCATCACTGTCTCACTCAGCTGTGCAATAAAACAGTAATTTTATACATGACTCCCTCTGAGAATGAAGTCAACTCTGTCAGATCAACAAAAAGTTAATCTTCCTTAAAATATTTCACTTATGGTTATACTTATTTTATATCTTCTTCAAGAAAACTTATTAATATTCTCATTTAAATCCTCAAAATGGGGCTTCAGAGATACACAGATGTAAATAGAAACATAAACTAAGAGCTATTATATGTTTTGTCATTTTTATGTCATTAATTCACTTTCTTTCATACATAGTAGGGGTGTTTGTGTTTCACTTATGATATAATCTCAGATATAAACCAGGTTGACAAGCTTTTGATGACATAAAGGAAGAGTATGAAGCATATTACAATGTCTCTCTGGTATCTAATTTACCCTTTATTCACTAAGAAAAGGTAAAATTGAAAACTGCCTTTTGCCTCTACTGAAGTCTTAACATTGATCAGTTTAAAGAAACAAAAATTCCCTTCACAAAATCTTATATAGAATATTTTACTTTGAAGGACCTTTAGCACTTACACTTATAGAGGAGTGATTAATATGTAGTTTTCCTTGAGTTGTTAAAGTAAGTTTTTCATTATATATGTATGGATGGAAAAAATGGGAAAAAGAAAAGAAAAATGGTGGCAGCTTCAAGGTTTAAAATTTATATTTTCTAATAAATTTTGCTTAGATTATTAAAGAAATACAATCTTTAGGACAACCTAATTTTCTAATTATTTCTGCTAGGATAACTTCTTCAATATAAAGCAGGAATAATTTGAGCTATTATCTTGAAATATTGTTCCTGAATATATATCTTCCAATAAGAGAAATCATATTATATTTAATCTTAAAAAGATGTTATGATAATTCAGAATCTATCAGTATGTGGATTGTAAGTGCCAGTCTGAGCTCAAGTGCTATTCTGTTAAGTTATATAACTGTTATTCCTGTTTTCTGCCTCCTTCATCCTGCACTGAGAAAGCAAAGCAGTGCTGTCACAGGCTGATATTAAAAACTATTAACAGACAAAAAGATCTGACTGTAGGGTGAGCATCTTACCTCCAAGATAAGGCCTATTTTCACCCTGCAAGAAGCTGAATGTTGAAGAAGAGAACAGATGTTTTAGAAAATGCAGGATCTAAAAAACATAGTAAGGTTAGTTAACTTCAAACAGACAGCAGCTCACACAGACATGTGCAAGCTGATGACAGATAACAAAAGAGCTAACAGCGTAAGCACAGTGGAAAACATCTCACCCTGGGTCAGACACTCACAAATGTACCCAGTTCTTTGAGATATGCTGCTATTACATCTATATGGCCAGTGGCATCCAAGACAGCTAGCTGAAAATTACATCATGTGTGAGCTGAATCACATCATCTCTGTGATCTGAAGTCATAAAGGGAAAAAGAGATTAGATAAAACAGATTTTTGTGGCAAAAGGCTGTTTCTTACCAAGGAACAATAAAACACTGGGTGTTTTCAAAATGCATCTATTCCAAAATCCCTACAACAATCAAGATGCTTAGAGAAATGCATTGGAAAACAGCAACCATGTGATAATGATGCTTTCTCGGAATATTTCCTCAGATTGAACAATCTGTGGCTTGGTGGCTTTCTTAATAAAGAAGCAAAATGATAGTACAGGAAAGAGAAAAGGAGAAAGAGACAGGAGAGCCTATATTGATACATGAATAAGATCCTGGACTTTTGTGAAAGGGACAGCTCTCAGGACAGTGTTGATGCCGGAAGAGTGGCATGTTGTGAGAGCAAGATTGATCCTTTGCTGTCCTAAGTAAGCACGCAAACATGCACTTCTAGTGTGCTTGTGCCAGTGTATTGGGTTTGCATCGCAAAGTTTTGGTAGGAAGGGAGACTTGCAGGGCTGGCTTCTGTAAGAGATCAAGATATGCCCCCACATCGGCCACTGACAGTTTCAGACAGTTCCAAGACAGACATGTTGCTGGCCAATTGGCAATTTTATAGTACCTCTGTGTTAACATATTTAAGAAAAGGTAAAAATGTTGTGCAGCAGCTGAGGGAAAGGAATGAGGAAAATGTGAAAGAGCCCCGTGGACACCAAAGTCAGTGAAGGAGTGGGGGAGGTGCATCAGGCACAGGAACAGAGAT
Organism: Megaceryle torquata; assembly: GCA_024611175.1. Classification (NCBI taxonomy): domain Eukaryota; kingdom Metazoa; phylum Chordata; class Aves; order Coraciiformes; family Cerylidae; genus Megaceryle; species Megaceryle torquata. The sequence goes on along the minus strand of JANIJG010000380.1, from coordinate 147,000 downwards.
TCCCCTGCAGTCTGTGGAGAAAACTTTGGTGGAGTTGATTGTTTTTCTGCAGCCTGACCGTGGTGGAGCAGATATCTAAACTGCAGGTCATGGAGGACTGGATGCTGGAGTAGATGGACATGCCCCAAATGAAGCTGAAGCCTGTGGAGACTAGTAGCCCATGTCAGAGCATGGTTCTGGCAGGAGCTGTGGTCCATAGGTGATCCACACTAGAGCAGTGTCTTCCTTAAGTACCCTGTGGAGATGTTGGACCAATTCCTGAAGAACTGCAGCCTGTTGGAAGGACTCAGGATGGAGCAGTTTGTGAAGCACTGCATGGGAGGGACCGTACATTGAAGCAGAAGAACACTGGGAGGAGAAAGGAGCAGCAGAGATTAAGTGTATGAACTAACTGCAATGCCCATTAGCCATTCTCCCTGCACCACCCTGGTGGGGAAGAGAAGTCAGAAGAACTGGAAGCCAAGTTGAGCCTGGGAAGAAGGCGATAGGCAGAAAACTATTTTAGGTATCTTTATTTCCCCCCTTTTTCACTATCCTAGTCTGTTATTAGTTGCAATAAATTAAACTAGTCTTCCCCAAATTGAGTCTTTTTGCCCATGATGATAATTGATGAGTGATCTCCTTGTCCTTATCTTGACCCCCAAGCTTTTCATCTTATTTTCTCCTGCATATTACTGAGGAGAAGTGACAGAGTGGCTGGGTGGGTGTCTGGCAGCTGGCCAAGGATAACCCACCACAACCATTCGCTCTCTAAAATGGACATTCATCATCCTAGAAGCAATGTTTTGAGGACAAAGCTAAGCCAATTCGAGTTCATGTCATTAGGGTTCTTGCTAAAAGGATCCAAACATTGTCACAAAAGCATCTGGAATGCAATCAGACTGGATCGTACAACCTTTGTGTGGGCTCCTGTGCCTACATGCATCCTGCAGGTGACATTGTAGAGGGTGGGCCACTGAGCACTCTGAGCTTTAGACATTATCACAGAGATCAACTACAGACTTCATAGACAACTTCTGGAAGACTAACAACAAATAAAAAACAGTTACGTGTGAGACTATGTCACAGGGAACAGGCAGTGTCCTACCATCTGCTGTCACCTTTGGGGTTCTTCTATCAAGAAGTCTTATTTTCAGGTTTTTTCTCTGCTTAAAGGCTTTCAGTTTCACATCTCCAAGGAATAACTCTTTACCCATTTGTTTGTAGAAGCATCTAAGGGCACAGAAAAGTGATATGAGCTCTACCTCTTGACATTGTTTCTCAGTGCATGAAAACAAACCAAGGTCCAAGCACTAAACATTTTGTCTAGCACTTGGAACATGAAATGTAAGAGTGTCAAATGTCTTAAGTCACCAGGCAATAGATTTTCCTTTTCCTTTTCTGATCTAATGAATCCTAAATTGGTTTTTGCCTGACAGCAAGTCTTAGCTGTAAGAGTGTGAATTATCTTCTCTCTCAACAAAACATACCAAAAACTGTCAGATGATGCACACTGCAGAGCCCTTGGAGTCGAATCTCTTCATCGAGGGAGGAAAACTGCACAAGACATATTTGATGGGAGCTCCTGCTACTCTTGGAAAAGATAGGACTTCTGCAAGTCCAGCCGTGTGACAAAAAAAAAAAATCTGTTGCTGCTGATGTAATTCCCAATTTGGTAAAGCTCCAGTGGGAATTGCACAACACATCCACAGGGAACAGAAAAAAAACCCCTACCTTCAGAGGCAAGTGCAAGCCTGTCACTGCACTGCTCTAAGCTATGGAAACTAAGTTGAAGCTTCTTATCTGTACTGATTTGTATTGATGAGGCAGATGAGGAAGAAACCAGGAGCTGCAGTAGTGTCCACAGAATCACAAGGCAGTAGCACCTCAGGAGCACTGCAATCATATGATGGTACCACACATAATTGCTACTTGAAATGAAGTTACAAATCTAGAAAAATAGTCTGTTAGATAAATAAAACTAAGTAAATTCATTGGATGAATTCAGAGAAATCTGAGATGATTTTGAAAATTTGTAACAATATACTGACTTTTTAATCTTAAAATCATGTCTGCACTTGTGACATTCTATATTTACCGCATTGGTATATCTTCCCATATGATTAGCTATTCAAGTTTTTGGTCTTAATTTAGTATTGAGAGTATAGTATGAAAAATATGATTACATGCACATGTGGAAATTTCTTCTTGTGTTCTACCACCCATGTAATATATTTCACAATTTCTGAAGTTACATAGAACACATAGAAACCTGAAACTACACAAATTAAATTAACAGTATTTCCACTGAACTTTAGGACATCCCATCTTACTAAACTGAAACATTTTATGTACCTGAATTTTTTCACAGGAACTAACACGTAACTTTCCTGTGAATCACCATTGCATCACATTTTTTAAGACAGAGCTATGTGCAATCATAACAGCAGTTGCTGAATGGTTTGAATTCCAAATGATTCTTGATATGGCAGCTTTGCACATATAAGTGCCATCACTAAATCTACTTTACAGTTAGAGCTCAACAGCAGTAGAAAAAGATGATAGCTGTTTGAGAGAAGAATTAAGTGCTCTAGCCATAGCAATGTCCTCAGCAGCTCAGTTCAATACAGATTCTCAGTTTTTGACCCATGGAACCTAAAGTGTAAGCATGACCTTTCAGACTGTTATTCTGAAATATAGAAGACCAAAAAAACCATCTTAAAAGTTACCATGCTACTTTGCAATGACTAAGTTGACCCATATTTCACACAGGCTTGTGTTATTCCATAACGTTTAAGTGTAGGAAAAACCCTATGTGGAGTAAAGAAAACTGAGTTTTTTAGAAACTCTAGGTTACAACCTAGAAATCATCTAACACAATTATTTTCTGTCATTCTGTATTATTATACATGTAATGTAATTACAGGTATAGAATTACAAATTTATTTTTTTTAATTTCTCTGGCAACTTACCAAATTATATATGAGCTGCCAAATGCTCTGCACCAATATTCTTCAACAATATGCAAAGTTTTACTAGGTGAAGTTGTTGGCCTATGATTAGATACCATTAATAACAACTATTATTAATAGTTGTCTGTTAAATTTCAGTTGAGGGGCATCTGGATGATGATAGATTTTATATAGTCTCCACACATATATGGTATTTATTATATTGCTTATATTTGTTGTCACTATAAGCCTTAGAAACCTGTTGATGGCCAAATCCCTATGAGGTCAGTTATTTGAGATTTTAAGATAATTTTCTAGGATGCCAAACTTATGTTTCCTCCAGAGGTGATTTAATTAGTGATGTCATGACATAAAGCATTGAAGACTGCTGCAACTAGTTAAATGTATCATTGGTGGGTGCTCTAATCGAAACATGGATACTGACCCAAAGCAGCAGAGCTCACAAATATATCTATAAACTTCTGTTAGATTTCTAGCAGCTAGGGAGGAAGAGAGAAATTTCAGTCATTTATTAAATAAAAAGGATGATGTAATTTTCACTAAATGTCAGGCATACCTCAGGAAGCAATCCTCTTATGGAGTCTATCCTTTTTTTGGTATGTTTATTCATCTCTCCAGTTACTAATCTGATTTGGTTCTCATTAGATCTTTTCAATCTCAGCTTGTTGATTGATATTAGAGCTGATTTAAGAAATTAAAAACTGAGAGCAAATCTAAAAAATTAATAACAATCAAGGAAATTTCATCACATTTAGTGATTTGTTACATTTGACAAATGAGAAATACACCAATTCGGAAACAGCACTTTGATTATATTATATCAAGTTTTATTTATCCAGAATACTTCTTTATAGCATAACAGAAAATTACCAGCATGAACATCTGATAAAACTATTAATCACAACATAAGGGCTTCCACATAAGACCTTATAGTTATGAAAGATCTCATTTTTTTGTTGCTTGCTATTTCTACTGAAACCAAATTCTAATCTCAGGTGAACTGAAACTACTGTGGAGAGACTCGATTTTGCCAGCAGAAACAAACCAACTTCATTCAAATTCCTGTGTGAAAAAGGAATTTGGCCCATTTTGGTTAAAATGCAATTATAGTGCAACAGAACACAAGATTAAAGGAAGGTCCATTTCACATCATGCATTGTTATTTGCATCCTCTAGAACCCCAAGTTTCCCTTCATATATATTTCATTCTTTCTCTGTCCCTAACTGAAAGAGGCTGGGTGGTTTAAGCAGCTGGGTGGCTTTTCATACCTGTTGACAGGTCCTCAGTGACATTTAAGGGTAAGCAGTGACATTGAAACCCCCAGAGCTTGCCTTGACTTTAAATGCAGCTGACTCCAGTTTCTTTATCTGAGATCAGTTTCTGAAAGCATCCTGTGACAATAATGAGGTCTCTTGCTATTCACTAATGACCACTGTAAATGCTTTTTAAATCCAGTTCAAGTCCAATTTTTTTTAACAATTATACATTTTTTTTAGTAAGAAAACTACAGAATATTTAAAACAGGGCTAGGTGCTATATTTCTAATCATGTCTAATTTTAAAATACTTTTTCTAGATGTCTTTATTGACATGTTATGTTACCAGTCTTTTCCCCTCTCACAAATGTCACTGTAGCAAATAAATTGTCAGCTTGTCATAGTGAATCAGAAAATTCCTTCCTGTGTCACTCACCTTGGACAAAGCACCATGATAGCAATGCATATTCTGAATATTTTGTGGCCCTTTCTAAAATGACAATTCCCACCACCATGAACCCAAAGCCAAGGGTTACATCCCCCAAAGAAACTTACTCTTCACATGCCTTTTATTTGATGCTTCAATCCATTAGTATTATTTCTGCTCATTTTCATAAATATTCACCTTCAACTAATGCCTGACTTTTACAACACCTCTAGAAGAGGTGCCACAAGAGAAGCCCCACTGATACCTAATTGATGGCACCAGGCAACTCTTTCTCTTTCTGTTGTTGGATTCCATGTCAGCTACAGTTGTCAGCTCCTACTTCTGGATTTGGCCCTTGCTGAGCTTGTCCCTGACCTGCCTGACTGCCCTTCCCACAGGTAGCATGCAGGCAGGGCTGCAGAGAGGCCTTTGGTGTGGCGGACCCCATTATGCACCTGCAACGGTTCTGCTGCACCACACTAGTTGCTGCTGCTCATGGCATGTGCCCGACAGTGCTTGGTCCTGCCTGTCTTCCCACTGCTTTCCGAAGTGACGTGGCAGGCAAAGTGCTGGGCTGTTTGCTGTGTGCAGCTGGCAGCTCCATCAACATATGCTGGCAGGATGAGTTGAATGGGTGGGTAGAGGCTGCCATGATTCTGTGACAGATAGAGGCCCTGAGGACTGAGATCAAAGGTTAAATGGCTTTTTGCTGCCATCTCTTGATAAACCAGAGGAAAAGGCAGCAGAAGCTGATACAGTCTCTGAGTGACACCCACTAGCCTGGGACAGGCATTTAGCACTTGCTGATGAGGATGAATTTACCTTCTAGGTGGACAGAGCACTAACGAGTTGTCATGAGTGTTTGATGGATGAGCATCAGAGCTGCACTGGGAGAGAGGTTCATTATAAATAAGCCTCATCCTCACTCCCCTGACTCGGGGCAGAGGGAGGCTAGGAGGGAAAAGTCATTTTTGCCTTTGAGGGAATGACTAATCTCCTGAAGGCACAGTCTCTCTGTACTATGGAGAGAGCTTTCCACTGTAAATAGGAGGCTTGAAATGCAGCCTCTGTCATCGTAAGGGATGCTAGATGTGGACCCTGTGGTGGCCCAGGATCAGGGGCTGCAGAGGTCCATAGGGACCCCCAGCCTCTGCCAAATCTCAGTGAAGGGGACATTTCTTTGGCTAAACTATTCAACCAGCTCCTCATAATTTCATGTGTCCTAAATTTTGTTGGCTAGCTAAATCTTCTGTGTTTACACACATGGATCACAGAATCACAGAATGTCAGGGGCTGGAAGGGACCTCGAAAGATCATCCAGTCCAACCCCCCTGCCAGAACAGGATCACCTACACTAGATCACACACGAACGCATCCAGGCGGGTTTTGAATATCCAGAGAGGGATGATACACAGTAGTAAATACCCACCACTGCAGATCAAGCAGGTCTGCAGATCAGGCCTTAGAAACAATGAGATACAAATAAACATACTTTCCTTTGTAACTTATTGTGAAAAAAATAGAAATGAAGATTATAATAATAATTAAAAAAAAAAAAAGTTAATTCTCAATTAATGACTCTTGAAAACTTTAGCCTATGAATGCTGTTTTCATGAGCTTCAAGGCTGCCATAATTTCTGCTTAGCCAGTGCCAAGCCCCTTCTTCCCCAGCATGTGGAAAAGAAAATAAAGCAAAATAAATTCAAATCAGCCAAGGATTTACCAAGAAATTCCTTTAAACACATGTTGCATAAAATGCTGTGGTCCCTGAACAGAGCCTGGGATCCCTGTAGAAAGCTCAGAGCTCTGTGATACCAAATCACTTCCCTCCTTGCTCGTTTCTGCTCCTCTGCTGCCTCTCGAGACATTGCCTGATGCTTGTCTTCTGAATGAAGTGGGATTGAGGAGGTGAATGAATGAATCCTCATTAGTTGGTGGGTTCTGAAATGTGTAAGTCATACAAGTATCCCATAAAATAAAGTTTTCCTGGAAATTTTTCCAGTGAGACCTTGAGTGAGATGGTATGCCTTCATCATTAGGTGGCAGCTGAGTGAAAAGGGATTTTAGACTGAACTTTTGGTCTTAGATACCGTTATCCTATCTATATCCTTCTTTAGAGATGCAGGGGCTTTTATTGGATCTGACCCTGAGAAAGAAGAGTGAAGTAGTGAGAGATTAGAAATAAATCATCGGAACACCAAAGGGATTAAGAGTGTGATAAACTTAAACTAGTAAAAGATCAATACAGGAATTTCTGCTTTTTTACTTCAATTATTTGTCTTTTTTTTTTTTTTTTTTTTTTTGTCTGGAAATCATTTCCAATTGTTGAAGATTGCTTGGAAAATTGAAAATATTTTAAAAGTTTTATTGAGGTAGCTAGCCATAGCCAGAATTAAAACTAAATTTTAATAACAGGAATCAAGACTTCCCTAATTTTTAAGACATGAAATGTGTATCATCACCAACATGCACACAGATAGTATATACCCTTCATTTAGTTAGACTAATGTCCGTATACAACATTTGGCATTATCCAGCAAATCAAGAAAGCAATGCAACCCTTGTGTCTGGTCTAAAATCATTAATATAAAAAAATACACTTGCAGTTTGAAAAATGAGAAACAAGACATTAAATATCAGCTACATTGCTGGTGCTGGCCTAGGTATATTCCTGACTTCTAATTGAACAACCTTTACAATTAACCAAGGAAATTACCTTGTTAAGCCTATGAATGTCCTTGAGGAACTCCTTTTTAACAGAACCTTGTACCCCATTCAGGATAATAATAATAATGTTTATTGTAATGGATAGGAGAAAGTTTCAGTTCCCTTCTTTCCAAAAATATCTAATGCAAATGCAGTAAAGAGCAGTGCACACTTATTAAAGAAGAAGTCTGGAAAAGCCAAGCAGTTCCTCTCCCTTCACTTAGTCACACATTTCATATGAAGTAAGTAATTTTTAATTCTGTTAGAAAATTATCTCTCTTTCCCAGTTTTAAATTTTATATGTCATCTCCATAATATTTCAATGTTGTGGCCTGAGCCATAGTGACGTTGAGTTGTCCTAGACCATCTAGTAAGACTGATGGTTGTGCAGGGGAAAGTTAAACTAATGACTTTCTAGTATGAATTGCTTAATCTCTGCAGGACACTTGGAAAAAAGAATCCTTTTGAACAGGATGATGATTCTTGTACATGTATTTGGAGCCATACTCCAATGCCCTGCTGTATCCTCTAGGAAATACTGTGTTTAGCTGTCATCTTAAGTTCTTATGTGATTTAATGATACAGGATAAGAAGATTATTTTGATAGGATATTAGGGGGAAATATCAATTTGATCTAATCCAACGTTTCTGCATCAGCATCCTCAAATAACCTGTGCCGCTGAGCCTCTGTTCTTTCTAATGAGAACTAAGCTTTCTGTCATTGTTCCTGTAAAATATCCAGCATGAGTCCAAGAGCTGTATTTCAACTTACTCAACTGTGGCCTGAGATAGACAGGTAAATAAATACACAAATACAAAACCTTTTGTTAAGAAAGAGACAAAAATCACACTAAGAGATTAAAGATAAAAATGAGTTTTGACATTGTACTGTCCAACCTAATGACCCACAAGTAATGATAAATTCTCACGCTAGAAAGTACATGCTTTCTTGCATGTAAATTATGTTATCTCCATATGGCTCCATGCATTACAAATTGTTATTAAATTACTATTTAGCTTTTCTTCAACAGCCAACTACAAAATGAGAGTCCTGTTGAATCTTGGAAAGTGATACAAAGCTAAAAAAATGTCTAATAATGGAAGAACAAACTAGAACTCCTACGTTATGCTCCTGATTGTCTAGATGGCCTCAGATTGATTACTTCATTGTAGACCAAAATAATTTGTGAGTCAAAAATTAAAAATCTCTTTTTCTTTACTTCTGATCATGTCCTGCTATTAGATGACGCAATGCAATTTCATAGGTTCATAAACACATGTATACTGGATCAGATTAAAGAACAGGCTGGTGCTCTGTCTCTGGCAATAGTTTGCCCTCTCTCCCCATGTTCATTCCCAAAGCTTCATTTTAGGATGTACAGAGAAGAAGGCAGTAAATTTTCCTTCAGAATACATTTGTACTCCTGCAAATCTATAGGTTAAGGTATTACTTCCTATCCATTCAAGAGGAAATTAGATGTGAAGAAAACATTATCAGGTGTAATTAATTAAGATCAATATGTGAAGTGGTAGCATGTTTAGATGCAAATTCATGTACACTCTTGTCCATTTTTAGCTCTTAAATGCTAGATTATTCCAATGTTGCCATTTTGCAGGATATCACGTTACAATGTAAAACGGACACAAAGCTTTGTCAAAACCTAATTTTATGGCTATTAAAACTTTAAGGACAGTAATTAGATTTTTTTTTAAAACAGGTACTCCAAATGCATCATAGCAATCTAAACATCACATAGGTAAATGGAAATACACTTTCTTGTTCCAGTGCTTTGAGATTTGCTATTCCCCATTTTCTATTCAAATAACAGGTGAGCTTCAGCATAGAAATGGAAGAGAAACTCATGAACCCTGTAAAAATGTGGATGAGAGAGGGGAGAGATGTACTTTTCTTCTAGGGTGCATCCAACATACACTGGATTTTCTACAGCAGTAATAGTCAAACCAGATGGAGACATTCTGAGGATTTTTTACATTATTATACTGATAATCTCACATTTAAAGACATGCCAGATAATGCTAATTATTTTCCTCTAGTAAAGGAATTTAAAAGCTAAGCTATTTTTCAATCCTTCCATCTTCAGTCTTTTGCCTACTATGTGACTATATGATCAGAGTGGGAACTATGAACTCTCTAAACATTCTCTCTGCTGAATATCATCATCCATTGGGAGATTATGGAACTCACTGGGACATGAGTTCATTTTTCCTGTATTCAAAATTTTAAAAAACAAGATGTATGTAGCCCTGAAACTTAAACTCTGTAGAATAAAGGAAGAATACCTTTACAAAAATTAAATAATCAAACTTTTTAGTATGTGGAACAAATTAGTATCCAATATCCGATGAAATTTTAGATATATGGGACAAAAGTACACTTAAAATCAAATCAAATATTTAGCCAATAAATGTTTTAGAAGAAGGGACAATTACATTATGATGAATAATCCATTAACATTTAGACTGTACAATCAATACATAGAGGTATGACTGCAATTATTCTGCTACCTTAGAAAAAACCTCAACATGAAGAGTTTGCCAAATGGCAAAACTATGAGGAATATACAGAATTTCAGAGTTCTTTAATCAGAAAGCAATTCTTCTTTTCTAATGTTGCTGAATTTAAGAACTTTTAACCAAATCTTTATTTATTATGTAACTACCAATGTATCCTACTAAAAATTAACCTGATCTATGAGCCACCCTAACCTTAGTATTGTCTACTAATGGTTCATGTTGACATAACTTCTTTACTGTTCTATTGTTTCTCTCTTGTCTAGACTCTAGTTTATTTTGTATATGTATAGTCCCCTAGAAATCCTCTGTTAATTCTAGTGAAACATTTCAACCCCATCCCAGAACATGTCCCAGTATAACACGATAGCCAAAGCAAAAAAACCTGCATGCTCAATGCATGCAAATAAAAACAGCATAAGGTCTGCAACTATGATTTGATTCATTGTAATGTTAAACTGAAAGCTGAATGTGATTACACAGAAAATTCAGAAAATTTCATCCTTTACATTAAAAAAAATGTATCAGAAGTTTGTAAATCAATGCCTGCAGATGCAAGGTAATGTACAATTAAGTAATGTAATCTAACATATGTCCTACATACTTCGGTAGAGTGGGGGGCAGCCATAGTATAAGAGCACCAGTCTATGTATTGTAGACCATATGTCACATTTGTAGACCACTTGGAAGCTGCAGATGGTGCAAAATGAAGTTCCTATTTGCTTAGCAGATCTGGCAGTAGGAGAATACCTTATGCTAGTGTTATTTTTACTGTATGTTCCCACAGTACAAATCACCCTGTTGATGCTGATTGCTAAATCTGTGTATGTTTTTAATAATTGTTACCTGAAAAGCTCTTTTTCATTACAGTAAATCTCTTGCAATTCATGTTATGTCTGCAGTATTGTCTCTGTTTTGCTTTATATCTTATATCTTAATTTTTTGACAATTATGGTGCTAAAAACTTTCTTCTCCTTATTATTCTCTTCCATTCTTGATAGAAATTTTTCAAAACTAGCTTCATTACACCAAATTTTTAATTCAAAAATTCACTACATTTTTCCAGGAAAAGTTTCTCCAAGACCTGCTCTCTGGAATGTCAATTCAATTAATGGAAGATTAAGAAATATGGATGATTTATGCTTCTCAGTAATTACAAGCTAGATCTGAAAAAGTGTCATGCCTTACTTAAACTATATCCTGCAACATGTTCTAGAACCAGGAAAAAGAAGTCTTGGTTTAGATCTTGATCCTTTTTTAATTTCATTTTTTTTTTTTTTTGCTTTTTTTTTAATTTTTTTTTTTTTTTTTTTTTTTTTTTTTTTTTCTTTTTTTTTTTTGGTCCTATGAGGCTATTGTTTTTCATTTTTCTCTAGGTGATGTGTGACAGGCTTCCCTGATATACTGCCAAACACTAGACCAAAACTTCCTAATATGTCCAGGTCTGCAATTAATTTCTTCTACTAGTCTCCATCAGAGTGCACCCTTGCTATCGATCAATCTTATTATGATATAGTATCAGAACTATACAGGCTTGATTAATTGCCCGAGTTTTTCAAGGATGTCATTTACTACTAGAGAGAAAGAAATGCTTCCTCCCCTAGCAAATCCCTCTAGTATACCCAAAGCATTTAGTTATTTCAGTTTTAGAAGAAGAATGATGGCCTAGGGCAGTGACTATGGTACACTTAAGAGTACTTGTCCAACCTTCCTGAAGGTGCCAAGCTCCATCCTTAGCTTGTGCAGCTCCACTGAATGTTCATGTAGTTCTTATCTGGTCACCTGCAACAAATTAATTTCTGGTTCTTTCTCTGATTCTCCTCCCATGATTCTGATGCACTTCTTTTAAACCAAAGGGTTCTTTTTCTTGTTTCAGAAAAATGGGATGATGTTGAAAACATGTCAGAATTGCACATAACAACAATTTTTCATAGAAAATTAATTTCAGAAATGTGACAGTTTTTCACCTTGCCTCTATAATAACCAACCTACATAATTACATAATGATCAAGAACAACACCAAAACATATTAAAGACACATTTTGACTTTCCAAACTGAAGTAGGTAATCTCAGGTTCTCCCGGTGTCCTTCTTTCTCATATTCAAAACTGTCCCATTAACATTTTGAATAAACAGGAAGAAAACTTTTCTTTCACTTTCAAGACAACAAGGACAAGAAACCTGCAGGATGTGCATTTATGCAAGTGTGCAGTGCTCCTATCAGATTTGGTCTGTAAAGTTCTGAACTCAGTACTACTCCTTTGAGGACCATAAACCCTCTTAAGATGGAGGTGCAAGCCCAGGGCTGACGTTTCTGTCCATCTGTGGTCTCTCAAATGCAGCAAAGCCCTTACAGATACATTTAACTTTAAGCATTTGCTTTTAGCCCCTCCTGTTTCTGGAAAGCATTGAAGATTTAACAGTTTGCTGAATCAGACTGTTGGTTAGGTGCCAGCTTTTGGCTGAGGTGTTAAACTGAAATCCCTTCTGCCCGGTTTCTTTGACCAGCTGCTGGGAAAAAAAGAACAGTCCATGTCAAGAAAAAAAAAAAAAATTAGAGAGATGTTCTTGCCATGGTGGGCTTTTTTCCTCTGGTGTTGGGGTTTTTTTGATAATACTTCTGAGATGGAAATTTATGAAAGGGTCTTTTCTGAGTGAATACACTTACTGTTCTTCCCGTGCCTTTGCAGAAGGGTAATTAGTTTTGATGCTTTTCAGAAGCTTAAAGTAAAAAAAAAAAAACAACCCAATAAAATAAAAATCTCACGTGATGTTCTATTACATCATTTTACAAATGCATCAGTCTTTTGTTTCCTTTAACACGCAGCTTTCACCTTTCGAGAAAAACACTCCCAGTGACTGACGCTACAATTATATGTCTGCTTTTTTAGCCGCAGAACGGTTCAGCTGTGGGCAGCATGACTTTCACCACCCGTTTAACATATTCTTTACAGTTCTTTGAAGCATAGAAAGTAACCAGGGAGGTCACATTTTATTCCTGGATGGAATTTCACCCGAGGCGTTCCCAGCTGCAAGCCCGATAGGTCGCATCATCGTGTCGGCTCCGCACAGCGTAGTGTAAGCGGGAGATGCGAGCACCCCGAGCGGCGGGTGGGTGGTGGCGGGGTGCACCGATGGGACAGCTGCCGAGAGAGAGACGCCGGTTTTAGGGGTCGCCGGGGAAAAGTCGCCGGTGCAGAGCTGCCGCGGAGACGCCGGGACCGCCGGACCCGGCGCGTGTTCCCGGGCCGGTCCCTGCGCGGGCTGGCGCCGGGGCCGCTGTCTGCGGCTGTCTTCCGGCGCCCTCTGCAGGGGCCGGGCCGCAGGCGCACCCGCCGGGAGCCGGGCGCAGGCAGCGACTGCGGTTTCACTACCTCGAGACTCTCTCTGCTAACTCGTAGGAACTCCACGCTCCTTCATAGTGACAGATTCTCGGCTGCGATGTCAGAGTGACAGGATTTAGCCGTGGTAGCGCAAGTGGTTAGGGTTTTGTTTATTTTTGTGGTGTTTGTTTGGTTGGTTTTTTCACTGATTTTAAAAAAGAGCAGCTTAGAGGATGCTCTAAAAGTTTTAGAAGTGCTGCTCCAAGCATCCATAGAAAAGGTCGTGCTAATTGCTTTTAGCAATTCAACTGTTTAAAATGTTTCCCCTACTTTACGTCTCTCTCAGCAGAATGTATTTTCTTGTTATTGGAAAGGCTCTATTTCTGTGCTTCTTAGAAAGAATCGAGCATGAATCTTACATAATGTACAACTTAAACCTATAAGGAACAGATCACATGTCTCTATGGTTGTGGAGTGTTACTCATAACCTAAATTCAGGTGTTGTATTGTAAACCTTGTCTTTGCTCTGTTTGTATTAATCACAGGGAATATACTGTTATTATGTTATTACTGCAGCTCTATATGTCAGTGATACCGACAATACTGCAATTAAAGGTGTCAATAGCACTCCCATATCTGCAAAACACTGTGGACTGTGCTTGTGCCCTTCAGCTAACCCTCTCATGATCCTATAACTTCCACTGCCTGTTCCTCATTTTAGAGTGAGGTGGTGGTATTTAGAGGGTATTTCTAATAATAGGAAAAGAAGGAAGGAGGGAAAGAGAAAGATTAGGTTCCCTTTCTGGTGAAACTTTTCTTCAGTAAACGCTGGATCAGATGTGAAGTAAAGGGGCATCATGGAGTCCCACAGGGAAAAGAATGAGGCATATCTCCTGTGAAGCGATAGCTAGATCCTGACATTCTATGTCATGGAGGAGTTAGTAAGGGGACAGATCTCCACATGAACCCTTTGAAATCCCTTTGACCCCTGTACAAAAAGCATGACATTACTGGAGAGTGTGTAGAGACAATTACACGGCAGGATTATGCAACTGGTATTACTCAGTGCTACTGGGATGACTTCAAGCAGAGGGGTCAATGCAGGGAGAAGATTAGGAGGGCCAAAGTGCAGCTAAAGCTCAACCTAGCTATGGCTGTTAAGGCTAATAAAAAATGTTTCTATAAATTCATTAACAACAAAAGGAGAATTAGGGAAAATCTCCATCCTTTACTGGATGCAGAGGGAAACTTAAAGGATGAGGAAAAGGCTGAGGTGCTTAACGCCTACTTTGCCTCAGTCTTCAGCAGTGGAACAAGCTATGCCCTGGACCTCCAGCCTCATAAGCTGGGAGATGGGGGGGAAACAGAATGAGGTTATCACAATTAAAGAGGAGGTGGTCAGAGACCTTCTCTGCCACTTGGATGCACACAAATCTATGGGACTGGATGGGTTAGACCCAAGGGTGCTGAAAGAACTGGAGGATGTGCTTGCTAAGCCACTTTCCATTATTTATCTGAAGTCCTGCCTAACTGGGGAGGTCCCAATAGACTGGACATTAGCAAATGTGACGCCCACCTACAAGAAAGGCAGAAAGGAGAATCCAAGTAACTATAGACCTGTTAGTCTGACCTCAGTACTGGGGAAGGTCATGGAGCAGATCATCTTGAGTGCTCTTACAAGGCATATAGAGAACAACCAGCAGATCAGGCCCAGCCAGCATGGGTTTAGGAAAGGCAGATCTTGCCTGACCAATCTCCTTCTATGACAAGATGACCCGACTATTGGATGAAGGAAAGGCTGTGGGTGTGGTCTACCTGGACTTCTGGAAAGCATTTGGCACTGTTCCCCATAGATTTCTAATGGAAAAACTGGCTGCGCATGGCCTGGATGAGAATATGATCTGCTGGATCAAGCATTGGCTGGACGAGTGGGCCCAGAGACTAGTGGCCAATGGTATTGAATCCAGCTGGCAGCAGGTCACAAGTGTCATTCCTCAAGGCTCAGTGCTGAGACTTTCTGTTTAACATCTTTATTGATGATCTTGATGAGGACATAGAGTCTACCATCAGTAAATTCGCAGATGACACCAAGTTAGGTGGATGTGTCAATCTGTGTGAGGATAGGGAGGCTCTCCAGAGAGACATAGATAGACTGGATCACTGGGCCAGCGTTAATGGTATGAACTTCAACAAGGCCAAGTGCCAGGTCCCACTTGGGCTGCAACAACCCCATGCAATGCTATAGGCTTGGGGGAATGTGGTTGGAGAGCTGTCTCACAGAGAGGGATCTGGGGGTTCTAATTGACAAGCGAATGAATATGAGCCAGCAGTGTGCCCAGGTGGCAAAGAAGGCCAACGGCATCCTGGCTTGTATCAGAAATGGTGTGACCAGCAGAAGTAGGGAGGTGATTGTCCCCCTGTACTCAGCACTAGTGAGGCCTCACTTTGAATATTGTGTGCAGTTCTAGGCACCTTAGTACAAGAGAGATATAGAGGTGCTGGAGCGGGTGCAGAGGAGGGCAACAAAACTGGTCAAGTGACTGGAGAATAGATCATATGAGGACCGTTTGAAGGAACTGGGACTGTTTAGTTTGAGAAAGAGGAAGCTGAAGGGACACCTCATCCCTCTCTATAACTACCTGAAAGGACATTGTAGTGAGGTTGGTGCTGGTCTCTTCTCTCAGGTAATTAGTGACAGAAGCAGAGAGAATGTCTTCAAGCTGAAACAAGGTAGGTTTAGCCTAGACACTAGGAAAAAATTCTTCACAGAAAGAGTGGTGAGATATTGGAATAGGCTGCCCAGGGAGGTGGTTGAGTTGCCACCCCTGGATGTGTTTAAGCGTCACTTAGATGTAGTGTTGGGGGATATGGTCTAGGGGAGAACTTGTGGAGTAGGGTTAATGGCTGGACACGATGATCCCAAGGGTCTTTTCCAACCTAAATGATTCTGTGATTCTGGGTCCTTGTCTCATGGTTTGGGCCAGTAGGCACTAAGGTAATGTTTCCATCTGTACACCTGCAGAACTGCTTTATCTGAGTTATTGATTGCCTTCATTCAGAACAATCGCTCTTCTCCACTTAGTGCAGAGAAATATATTAACCCAGAGCACAGTACATAATACAGACCTTTTATCACAAATGAAAGACTGAATCCAGACAACTACTTTTGTGAGCACTATAGAGCCTGCCTCCCAATACACAGCAAGCTCCTACTTGCTTAGAGCATATATCAAGTAGATGCACAAGACAAAAGTCTATTTTGATTGTGAAGCTTTGCATTCAAGGAGTATTAGGTTCAACTTCCACTATTTGTTAGGCCAGTTGTGTTTATTGAATGCTTTTGAACTGCACTGGTTTGTTCTGGCACGTTCTCTGTGTAGTGCTTGAACAGGCAGGAGAGAAGGCTTTGTGGGGAGGAAGGAGAAATTAAAGACAGTGAGGCAGCAAACTGACCTTCCTGTATGCTTGGTGCTTCTGCTTTCCTATGGTCCACTGACAGCCAGTCCCACATGATGTATGGGACAGCTGAATCTTGCTACCTGCTACTTTCCAAAGGCTGATTGTAGCTGGGAAATGGATGACCCTTTCTCTCACAAATCCACATACAATATGAATAGTATTTCTTAGGCAGGAACAAGATGGGGCTTTTTTTCCTCTTCTTCACTCCACGTGGGGAAGGCACTGCCTATTATTGACTAACCTCAGTTATGAACTCTGGGCTAGTTTGATGTAGAATGTAGCATTTTCTATCTGTCATGTCTGTTATTATGGTGCTTCTTTTTTCCTTGATGTGGTTGTCCAACATGGAAATGTATACAGTTTTTTACTCATAGTAGCATCCCAAATGGTACTTTCATTGGCTTCACGTTTACCTTCAGTAATATGATTTATTTTGTTAGCATCTGGAATGGTCCCTGATGTGAATCTCATGTGCTCTTTCTCCAATGCTCATGTTTTCTTTCTGTTATATGCCCTCAACAGATGTGAGAAAGAATAAGGAGGCATATGATGCAAATATTTTACAGAGAGCATGAACTCAGGGTGTTTCATGGGCTGCCCAGGTAAAATATGAGCTGCCATTAGGTGTTAGTAATCATGTTGTGGGGCAAGATATTTAATAACTTATGAAAGACATACATTTATGAATAGCGACAAGACTAGGACTAATGAATGAGACTACAATTTCAGTAACAGATGTGATTTAAGAGTTTTCCCCTGACCTTTTAGGAGCTCATTCCTCATCTCCTGCAAGAGATCACTGGTCCTCGGTTGTGCCCTTTCAACAGTGTGATTGCACCATCCACCAGATCTATGTATACATCTCTAAAAAAACCCAATAAGAGGTTGTATTTTTTAAAAAACATTATTTCCTAGTCACATGAATAGTATAATTGGCACAAATGGAGTGTGTGAGAAACTTTTGGAGAAGAATCAGAAATAATTGTCAGTAAATAGGAAAGACTCATCTTAAATCAGATGTGCTGCCGTCAGAATAGTAATATGGAAACAGATACTAAGGTAATGCCCAAAACATATTGTGAGTTTATGAAGCATAATCCTGTAAGTGATATGCATAATCCCATACAGAACATAAAGTCTAAGATTAACAAAAGTTGATTGGAAAAGAGATACTGTTTGTTATTAATCAAGTCATTGATGGAATCTTATGCCTTCCTATATGCAAAATTACTTTAATGATATCTTAAATATATTTAAAGGATACATTATTTATAATCTTCTGACCTACCCCCTTGTCTTCAGCATCATTCACAGAAATTCTTAACCAATATTCCAAAACCTGAAAAGATTCACCATTTTCCTTTCAAGCTAAAAGTATCTAAGATTAAGGGAATATTGTAATATGATCAACACAGAGTTGGGAAAATAAAGAAACTGTAATTGTTCCAGGTTCCTTAGTTCCTATTAAGTTTTGATTATGCTGCTGAATGGAGGAGAAATCTATCAAAAAATTGTACAAATTTAAAATCGGGGGGGGTAATTACTATTTTGAGGCAACTCAATTTTTATGTTTATAAAATGATGAACATTTAAACAGGAAAGCATATATTTGCATAAATGGAGTAATATACATTTATAAAGTTCATAAAATGTGACTTTTAATGTTCCAAAACACAGAAGGAGCAAATCACTGCTCTCTGATCTTGGCATTAGTCATGGTGTTTTCACAAATTGTTAAGTCAAGAGTTATTTTTGCCTTACCTTAAGAGAAGGAGCCATCTAATTCAGGCCACAGGAGGCCCCCACAGAGCAGGCAAAAAAGCAAACTTCCACAGCCTCCCTGGATTTCATATTAATAGATGTGCAGAATGTCTGCTCTGTGGTCTTAGCATGCAGAGGATACTCATAACTAACAAGATGAGTAGAGCATTATCAGTTCAGTCAAGGAGTAGAAACAGAGTCTATGGATGCTGATAAACAACAAAGCCCAGTAAAAGAGAGATAGTCGCTTTAGCTTAGTTATTAGAACGCTATGTACAGTACCTTTCACACTTTGAAATAATTTCTATGGTAATAAAAGTCACTGTGACAATATTGTACCATTGTTGCAAATTTCATCTATTCCTCTCTTGTTTATAAGCTCTGCTGTAATAATACTTTGCCTATCAGAATTCATTGAAATGCATTTCATTATCCCAATCAGCCCCCTGAGTCACTGCTTTATTGTATTACATTTCCTTCCTACCGTATTTGAACTTTCTTCTAATACTAAAGCTGATTCCAAGCCCATTACAACCAGTTGCAAATTAGCTTTTATTCTGTTCTGACTACTGAAGTGAATTTTAATAAATTCATGCCAATAATTTTATAACCTAATATTCATGCACTTTATCTTTTAATTATTCTACCCTAAATTAATCTAGTTATATATCTGATTTATTTCATGATTTTCCTTGATCCCAGGGTGGGCTAGCATCTTTCCCATTCTCATGAGCATGGGCAGTTGCAGTATAATGTTGTCCCTGATTTTAGGATTAGAAATTAGCATGATGTACCAATGTTTTATAAGGTGAAGTGAACACACGATATTTTATTGGCATGTTTTCTTGGGAATACACTTTTGGAATAATCTGAAAAGGCTCTACAAGCATGAGATATATATAAATACCCAAGTAGAAAACATAGTCATGAACAATTTGTTGAGAGCAAGAAGGAAGATCTAGCTCCCTGATTAGCACCAGCTAATGTGCTACATGCATTTGGAGAAGTTAACTGCATAGTCCCCTTTCCTGATCATTCAGCTCTTCCAGTGGATACCAGCATATAGATGCTCACCGAATGTCCACAGTGCAAGATTATGTTTGCAGTATCTATACACATTTCACAGCTATGAATTATGCTTGTAAAAGAGCTATGCTTTTCAAGCAGCGAGTGGCAGGGCCAGGGAATATATAGAACTGCTTTATCAATGTAATTAGAATAATTTAAATTATACACTCTCCAGTAATGTATTTTCTTCCAGAAAAAAAATCATGTTATGATATTCTTTGTTGATTGGATCAGAAGACTGAGAAATGTAATGTTACATCACTCTGCATATGTCTGTCTGATGCTGGTATATGAAGATATATAGATAATGTCTTCATCTAGACAGAGAAGAGATCCATTAGGAGAGAAACAAGAAGAGGGGAGTCAGCAAGTCCTATCTTTCACCTGACTGGCACTTTCCACTGTGAAAAATTTTGGGCAGTATTTTCTTTGAGAAGATCCCATACCTCTGAGTCTGTCAGCAGTGCTGAGACTTATTTGACAGGAATATGCTGTTAGACTGGGAAATATGCATTCTCTATCTCACAAAATTCTCAATATGATTTTTGAGGCAGAAGTTGCTAGCAATCACTTTCCTGTCTGCCTACATTTTTCAGGTCAACTTTTGTAACATGTTAAAAGTAGTTAAACAGACCTTGCTACTGAAGCTGCAGCAGCAATATACACTGAATGCACATGGGTGTTAAAAGTGGGAACAGAGTCAGGGCTCATATTTTTTTCCCTGATCTCTTTTTCCTCTTCTTTTTCTCCGAGATATTCAAATGGCTTGAGATTATTAGATAGGAGGGGGGAAGATATGTATCATTTATGGGGCTAATTCCACTGTTCCACTGCTTCCACAAATGTTTTCCTCCATGCCAATAGCTTATATGTAAGACTCAAGGATGCCAGGGCATAGAGAATTTACATTTATTTCTTATTTCACTCTCCTTTAAGCAGTGATAAATATTTTCCTGCCTGGTCTCAGAATAAAAGCTTTATCTGGAAGTAAAACTTTCCTACCAGGGTACCATGCTGGCTCCCTGGAGAGGACTTTCCTGTCCTTACTAGTGCCCCATGTGTTTTTAGTACAGCATGAACTGTTGGTATGATTTAAGTGTCACGAGAAAGTTGGTTCAGAAAAGTGTCTGTGAAAGTTAGTTCTGTAGGAATTACATGGTAGGTGATATGGTTAAACTAGTTCTGGAGTTACAGTCTTACTCTAAACTGTAAGAAAGTGAGACTAAGACAGGAAGAGTTGTTCAGGAAGAACAACTGTAAGCAAATCCAGAAGAGATAAAAAACTCTGGAGAGAGAAAAATAATGTAGGAGATGTTTTCTACAACAATGACAAAAAAGAAAGAAAATAGATCCCTCACCAGACTAGTTGGAAAGGGACAACAAAATACAAGCAAAAAATAAAACATGAAACCAATTTTTTTAAAGCATAATAATTTGCTATATTGTTATATTTGTATTTCACCTCTTTCTTCTACATTTGCATTTCAGACAGTAGGAAAATTTACACTGTTTCTAAGAACTGCTTTTACTACTTCCTTCAAGATCATTCAAATTCTGAGTTCCCCCTTTTTTTTTTTTTTTTTTTTTTTTTTTTTCTTACATCCTTGTGTTCTTCTCCAGATTACCTTTATGGAATCAGGACTAATCACTAGAATTAGAATAACAGGTTCTTCTGTCCCTCAGACAATATTGTTCTCTGTGCAGTTAAAGATTCTAAAGTATTCATTTATACTGGAAATAGTTTCCCTATTCATTCCAAATTGTAATATTATCTTTCTCCACTGACTTTTCATATATCTTCACTTGGCAATGTGCTGCTCTTCAGATAAAAAGTTTCTCTTTTTCATTAGAATTTTTTAAATCTTTTTATTTTCCACTGTAAACCCTACTAGCTCAGGTTGACAGTATCTTTTAAGGTTGACCTTTTCCACTAGATGGCACATGGGGCCATATAAGTGACCGGAGATGCACAGGTTGTTGGACCATGATGTAAAATGCATGTGATGCTTAAAAAGGAAATATTCAATTTAAGAGCCATACATTCCTTAACTACTGCTAACAGGAGTAGCTCTATTGGCTTCACTGGTGTAGGCTGATCTATAATAGCCAAAACTTAATATACTGCATAAGGAATTGTTTTCTAAGTTGTGTTATTTCCCTTTTTGGAAGTGGAGAATTTCTGTGTTTAATATGAAAACTTCCAATATATTCACCATTATATTCCCATATATTATATTACACCTCATTTTACATAGGTCCTTAGAGACTATTGGTAAGAAGATTTGAGCATCAGATAGAATTGTACCTGGTTACCATAAAAAAATGCTAGTAAAGGAGTGTGCAGGCAGAGTGTAATGGATAAAAATATGCAGAGTTCAGTGGAAAAGTATAAAAATGAAACACATCATTAATTCTTTGGAGATCTGATATCTCTTTAAAATTGTCCTGAATTATGGTCCTTGCTTTTAGTTCCTCCAGCCTCTCTAGTGATAATTACTGAAGCCTATACTTTATCTGAGAATTTCTGAGTCAGAATTTGTATATCCTTTGCTGCCAGAGGACTGCCTTTGACTGCCCATCTGCTGTTGGAAGAGACAGGTATTTGAGCCTGTTAGACCAATTCAAAAAAGCTTGCCTGACCTGGAGGGTGAGAACACTGGAGGTAAAACTTCTGAGTTAATCTCAAGTCTGTTAGTTGACTGGGAGCCACAGAAATCACCCCTTTAAAGACCCCCTTGTTACTTTAACGGCTCAGATTACATTTGGCTTATACCAAATATAGTGACTTCTGTCCTTCATTTCTTGTCTCAGGCCACAGTGGAATTGCTGATAGCTGGGAAGCTATCCAATTCACCAAACAAAGTCCATGACTACATTCCACAGGGTCCACGACACTTACCCAGGACCTCCCAACTGACATTTTCCCCATATGGAAAGACTTTAAAGAGATTTACACTTAAAAGCATTTATGCAACTGGTGCAATCACATAACATTTGTTGCTGTAGAGTGATTTCTAGCTCTTTGTTGTCCTGAAGTGAACTCCAAGCAGTCTCTAAAAATAGGTTTTCAATTTTGAGTGCATCAGTGGATAAGAGACAACTTCTGTGAAGCCTTTGACACAGTCCCCCACAACATCCTACTCACCAAGTTTGAGAGATATGGATTTGATGGGTGGAGTGTTCAGTGGATAAGGAGTTGGCTGGATGGACACATCCAGAGGGTAGTGGTCAATGGCTCAAAGTCCAGATGGAGACCAGTGACAAGTGATGTCCCTCAGGGGTCCATACTGGGATCTGTCTTGTTTAATATTTTTATCAGTGACATAGACAGCAGGATCGAGTGCACCATCAGCAAGTTCACAAATGACACCAAGCTGAGTGGTGCTGTTGATACACCAGAGGGACCACAGGATGTTGTCCAGAGGGACCTGGACAAGCTGGAGAGGTTGAACAAGAGCAAGTACAGGTCCTGCACCTGGGACAGAACAATCCCCACTATCAATACAGGCTGGAGGAAGAGGCAATAGAGAGCAGCCCTGCAGAAAAGGACTTGGGGGTGCTGGTAGATGAGAAGCTGGACATGAGTAGCCAGTGTGTGCTTGCAGCCCAGAAGGCCAATGGCATCCTGGGCTGCATCAAAAGAAGTGTGGCCAGAAGATCAAGAGAGGTGATTCTACTGCTCTACTCTGCTCTGGTCAGACCTCACGTGGAATACTGCATCCAGCTCTGGAGCCCTTAGCACAGTAAGGACATGGACCTGATGGTGCAGGTCCAGAGGAGGGCCACAAGGATGCTCAGGGGGCTGGAACACCTCTCCTACAAGGACAGGCTGAGGGAGCTGGGATTGTTCAGCCTGGAGAAGAGAAGGCTAAGGGGAGACCTAATAGCCACCTTCCAGTACCTCAGAGAAGCTTAGAAAAATACTGTAGAGGGCCTGTTTACATAGACCTGGAGTGAAAGGATGAGGGGTAATGGTTTTAAATTAGAAAGGAGTGGATTTAGATTAGAAATAAGGAGGAAGTTCTTTACCACAGGAGTGGTGGAGCACTGGAACAGGTTGCCCAGGGAGGTGGTTGAGGCCCCTTCCCTGGACACATTCAAGTTGGGGCTTGAAGCTCTGAGCAACCTGTTCTATTTGAGGATGTCCCTGCTCTCAGCAAGGGGGTTGGACTAGGTTACCTCTAGAGGTCCCTTAAAACCCAGACATTTCTATGTTTCTATTTTGTTTTGGTTGTTTTGTTTTATTTTGTTTGTTTGTTGCTTGTTTTAGTTTGTTGTTTGTTTTTTGTTTGTTTGTTTTGATTATTATTATCACACTGACCATTGTGCCATTTATGACTTCTGTGGTTATTGACTAGAAGAACCATCATAAAAAACTGGCACAAACCAAACCATTCTAGTGCTATCTTTAATTCTTCTTTGGCTGTTTGCCCAGACTGAGGAAAACCTAGGGTAAGTAAATGTGACTTTTATCTAAGATACAAATTTGAGCTACAGAGGAGGTGACAATTCCCATGGCAAGGACGTTCCATGAGAAATGTTTAGTTATTTTTTCCGCAAAAGAAAAGAGCTGTCAGAAGTGGTTAATAGATACTTCATTTCAAACACTATGCAGAAGCAAAGATGCATGGCACAGAGACTGCATGTTCATGTCAGCCATTCCTACAGAAAAAAACAAGAAAAACGTTAGATGAGTTGGATCTTTTAAGTGGTCTCTAGAATTTATCTGGAGAACAGTCTATTGCAATTGCCCACTTCTGTGATATGAAAGGTAAGTTGCTGGTTCTGCCCTAGGAACACAACATGGAACACATAAACATAGTATAGTTACCTCCTGAGGACATTACATATGAAGCCTCTCCAGTACTCTCCATCACGCCACCAGTGCTTGCTGTGCCTCATCTGACCATCAATCTTATGTCCCTAAAGTTGGCCACATACCATTACTTGGCTTTTCTTGACTAAAGACTCCAGATGGGCATCCATGACTGAATTGGATGGGCCTGAAGAACATCAACATCAGCAATGCTCTTCTTCATAAAGAAAAGGTCAACATGGAAGCTGCCTGAACATGAGTGAAAATATCTTCCAAGTAGCAAAGGTGAAGCACACTGTGCTGGAGCTGTCTGTGAACCACCACACATTTTTGTGCTGCACAACTGTGTGACATTGGTTTACCTGTTAAAAAAAAAAAAAAAAATCTATGAGATAGTACATAAGCCAATGCTGTGAAAGATAAGCAAAACATTGATAAAACTTAAATTGTTAACATGGTAGAAGTCAGTGACTCAAGGACTCAAAATTAAAAATACCATAATGATTCAAACTGTGATCTGAGTTAAAAATCAGTAGAATTCCTGGAGACCTCAGAACAGTCAAGGAAAAGCCTATTCCAACTTATTTTGCCTGACTGATGACCACGTGGCCAAGAGGCAGTCTGGCTTCTCGGTATCTGCATTGGGATGGTTAGCATGTTAAAGCGTAGGCTAGTAGCATGTGAATCTCATCTATCTACATCTCATCTGAGTATTGCCTTGGAAAAAATTGCTAACAGCTCTTGAATTTATTTATCATAGAATCAAAGAATGGTTTGGGTTGGAAAGGACCATAAAATCATCTAGTTCCAACCCCCCTGCCATGGTCAGGGACACTTCCCACTAGGTAGTGTTTAAAACTCCATCCAACCTGGTCTTGAACACATCCAGTTATGTGTATCCACAACTTCCCTGGGCAACCTATTCCAATGTCTCACTACCCTCAGTGTAAAGAACATCTTCCTAATTTCTAATCTAAATCTACCCTCTTCCAGTTTTAAGACATTACCCCCTGTCCTGTTACTACAAACCCTTGTAAAAAGTCCCTCCCCAGCTTTCTTGCAGGTCCTCTTTAGATGGTGGAAGGCCACAGAAAGGTCTTCTCAGAGCATTCTCTGTTCCAAGATCAACAACCCCGACTATCTTGGCCTGTCCTTCTAGGAAAGGTGTTCCAGCCCTCTAACCATCTTCTTTGCCCTCCTTATACACACTTAGGAGTTTCAACTCAGTTAACCCTTCAGTCCATGCTGTTACTGGGTGTTATGGATGCCAAACCTGTGCTTTTTCTGTTCAGAAGTTTTCTGTCTGAAAAGGCAGAGGAGACAATCTGAAAAGAGAGAACAGGAGTAATCAAACACAGAGGCTCTGTGTTTTCTATCACACATCGTGGTGGGAGCACCTTAAAACAGCTTGCACAGCTTTGGGCACGAAGCCCTACACCACTGGCTTAATCAGAGTTGGAAGTGCCAATAGTCATCTACCTAGAGAGAAACATACCTCCTCATCATTGTGGACACTCCAGAGCTACTCTGATAATATGGTTCTAAGTAGTGATCACCAATTCACAATGTTCCAGAATTTTTCCTGCAGGTCAAATATGTTGAGAAGGAGACAACAACAGAGAGCAATCCTAAAGGACCTGTTAGGCCATCCTCAAATGGCATGAGCAATGGTGAACAACTGTTTTCTGTTCTCTCAGCAGGAGTAAAGTAATCCCTAAAAAAATCAATTCCTGACACTGCTGCTAGACTCTGCAAATGAATTAGCTGCAGTTTATAATAATCTGTGTAGACAACTGCCAAAAAAGCTAATGAAACTGGCATGAGCACCTGATCACAGTCCAGCAACAAAATATGACAACAAAACAAGCACACTTAGTCCCTACACTAGGTATGGTAGAACAGCTTGTTATAACTGATCCTGGGAATCAGATAAAATCTTATATTAATGAAACTGGAACAGTTCTTCCTGTTCCCTGGAGGTCAAAAGGAACAAAAACTTGACAGACACAAAACACTGATAGCTTAGAAATATTACCATAGACCTAAACGACTACAGCTTTTGACATTCATTTAGTAGTCATATTAATTATCAGTGGGGTAGTTAATAAAAAATAACATAAAAGAGCCACTTTAAGCAGTCAAATACTGCTTACTCAACATATCCTGAATTTTGCTCTCTGAGCATGAATGAAATGTGAACAGTTTTATTTTTATCCCTGACTGCTCAGTCATTGTATCAGTGGAGTCCAACCAACTGCAGCATCAGAGGTTGGAAGAGAGCTGGTTAGTATTTTCAAGATTTTCCTCTTCCCAGAAAATTTATTTTAAACAAAAATGGTTAAATAGAAACATGTATATTTGGTTAAACCTCATCTGAAATACAGAAAGGTTTTCCATCTAAAATCTGCCTTGTTTCCTAGAAGTTTGTTTAGGTGGTCTCTGAGGACTAGAGAAAGCTAGTGAGCCTAAGGAGATCAAGGATTGCAAGGGCTGCATAGCTACTCCTCCATGACCAAGCAGCCTCATTTACCATCTCTACAATTGGAGCCCAGAACTTCTGAAGTCCTTAACGTGCAGCAAGAGCCCAAAAGACCAGGAAGACAGAGAAGCAGCTCAAACACTGAGAAATTGTAGGCATCCCTTTTGCCAACATTTTCTTTCTCTGGTTGTTCCCAGTTTACACATCCTGACAGATCCGTAACTGTTGTTGCAGCCAGATGACATTCTCTTCAAGGAAGGGAAAAATCTGTGCCCCTAAAGACACATGGTTTACGATTTTCTTCTTTTTTGGATAGAGTTCCTATCAGTCAAGTTTTGTATGAAAGCTTCCAATGTTTTGCAGTTTCCTTTAAAACAGACCTGCAAAACTGCATTACTAGGAATTTAGAATTGTCAGATATTTTAGTTTCTTTGGAAGCTGATGGAAAATGTGCTAAGAAACATCACATATTCAGTTTCTGATGGGTTAAAAATGGATCTTATTGACTTCATAACCCTGTTAAAACTGTAACAACATTCTTCTACAGCTTAAAGTTCCTTGGTTTTATAATAGATATATTACAAATATTGAAAGTATGTTATGATTTGTTGCAAAGGTCCTTTATATAGCCATAAAGTCCTAAATATACCTGGGCTAAAGATGTTCTAATTTATTAAACTTTTTGTTGATATTCACCTGACAGTAAATATTTGTTTGTAATTTCCTCTAGGTCTGAGGACTGGTGATGAGTTCTGAAAGGTTCCCCTGGAAATATGTCCTCAGATGCTTACGGTATGAAGTCTCCCTTCAGTTTTGCATGGCAGTTGTTTCCTGTCATAGATGGATGTGCAGATTTATGTTGCTTGTTTGCTCCAAGAATCTCATATTAGTAAGAGCAAACTAAAATCACAGGAAGTGTAAACAGCAGAAGAGCAAATGCAAAGCCATATTCTCCTATCCAGATTCTCATAAGTATGAGGTCATTTTTGCTTGCTGGCTTGTTAGGTTTCCTGACTGCTTTTTCATGTTGTTGACTTTGAGAGTTTGCAAGGAATTTACTTGACACATTTCCTCAGTATTAACTTGATTTCTATTTCTCTTTTTACCTCTACCCCTCCATATGACTTTTATTGAATGAACGTGAATCATGAAAAACAGAACTACAGTGGTGAATATGATTTTTATGCATTTTGGTAGAATTTTCATCAGAGACTATACAAAAAAATAGCATGAATTTTATTATTATTTATACCAGTGCAGCAGAGAGGACCAATTAAGTTCTCTCAAAGTTCCCAGCAGAGTTACTGGAGAGAGATGGAGAGCAGAAGAAGCCTAGTTTAATGACTCTCCACATCCCCTGAAGGAAACCGAATCTCTCCACTGCAAAGCAGTTAGATTTTGTGAATACCTCAGTCTTACCCTATCTATTAGGGCTTCAGAGTGCTGGAAATGGTCCAGCCCAGTGGACACCTCTTGGGCTTCTTCAAATACCATCCACTTCCATGCAGGAGAGCGAAGAACTGAGCAACCTTTCCACCTGTTAAAACATATGGACAGTATAGCAGGGATTCCCAGATGGACAAATATTAGCTTTTTTTGTGCTCCTTTGTATAGGCAAACAAATCTGATGGGCTCAGAGCATACTAAAAAAAGAAGAGTCATTCTTTCACCATTTCCTACATTTTCCATGGCTTCTGGAATTTCGCAGCCTAGGATTTGGGATTCCTAATAGTGGTTTTCAAGCTTATTTGTAAAAGAAATAAGCCTTCTTAAAGTAAGTATTGTTAAGATAAATTGGTACTATAATTTTTTCACATTTTAAAATATAATTCCTTATATTATAAAAAATATTGCTGCATCATAAAAGAGTGCTCAGTGGCCCTGAAGAGCAGCTGATGGTATGGGTTTCAAACCACAACTTGAAAACAGTGCAGAAACATTTCAAAGCCTGTTTTCAGTTTGTTTAGCAAGCAATTGTTTATGGTATTAAAAATCTTCCATCACAGTATCAGAGGATGCCAGGCAAACAGTTGGATGGCTTAATCTGAGGGAACAGTAGCAGCTGTATGGCAATAACAGTATGTATGGCAATAGCAATATGCTATAATACCACACTCTGGACATTTTACTGCTTATCTGCAATAGTGCTGTCAGTAAACCTACAGTACTCAGAAGCATCGTGTCTAGTGATGTGCAGACAATGCAGTTTTTCTCACATGGTCAATAATAAAGTGCCTAGAGATAAAATTCCCAAGTAAGTAAGAAAAGATATGCCACTGCCAGAACTGTAGATCTGATAACTCACAGCAATTGGTGTTCACAACTTCAGCAAAAAGACCATAACTGTCTCTAGTCCCAAATAATGTATTTATATAACTTCAAATTCCAAGTGGACAAATAAACATGCAAATAACTCCACAATCCTCTCTGTATTTATTAATAATATTCTGTATGTAAGTATTTTTTCATATATATTTTATGTATGTACTAGACAGACTAGAATTCTTCTCAGGACTAAGGAGAAGGACCTAGCAAGTCACCATTTTGAGTCATATCTACTACAAGGTGACATAATCCTGCAGAACAATTAGGGTAGCTCTCAGATCCGGAACTAAATTCTTGATAGATGTCAATTTTAGATTTTGAACAGGCCAGTTACCTTATGGACCTCAGGATCCTGGGTTTACATGCTGGTTACAGGGATAAATAACCCTGTGTATCTACTCTGACACTGATGGAGAAGACTAATTTTAACCTACATCTGCCAAAAGTCTAATACTTTAGACTTCTTGAATAGCTTGGTCACTTCCTTTGCCATATAAATCTAACTGAGGTATCCAGTGTTTACATACTGCTAGGCAAAGAAAGCAAGCAAAGAAATCTGAACATACATCTTCAAACAATCTGATAATATGAAAGCTGATGGATTATGGAAAATAGTACTTGTGAAGGACACAGGAAGATAAGGAATATTTCTCTGGAAGAAAAGAGAAAAACAAGAACAGTGAGTTATATTTTTGTCAATAGCTACTGGGCACATAACAAATTAAGTGAGTCTGCTGCAGTTTAATATCAGCCCTGAGAATTTGAATTAGTTTTGCCCAGGAAATGTGAACCTGACTGAAAATATTTTAAGTTTTTAAATTTGCAGATCAAAAACTTGCACTATATGGTGCCTGCCTACTCCGGAGTTAAAGACATTTGAGTCTTGCTAGGACTTCTGAGGTCTGAGATAGAGTTAAGACTACCTTAGAAAAATACAAAGGGCAGAGTGTTTATGACCCTACCTTGTGCATTTTTTCAAATGTGCATGCTGCATATCCAGTTGTCATCCAATCAGCCCTCTCTTGAAATCAAAAGCTGGAGGGATCAGCAAGCAAGTTCAAGGAGAACTCAAGGAGAGAGAGAACAAAAGCCAAGCTGAGCATGTCAAATGCTGCAGATGTGCCTTCAGCTACATACATACTGTGTGGTGGCAACAAAAGTATTGGCTGCTTGCTGCCTGTTTGGGGGTCCTACTGCTCTCCACTGCCCCTCTGCTCTTCCCACACACATACCATAGGCTGAAGGTGAGCTGTGGGCTCCCACCAGCCCAAGCCAATGCTCAGTGGATGAATTGACAGGCCAATTTAATTAAAACTGCAAAAAAACAAATTTAGCCCCCCCCCCCCCCCCCCCCCCAAAAAAAAAACCCCAAACCAAATCAAAACTAAGAAAAAAACATTTATCTTTTTACAACATTAGTAGATTTACCCAGCTTACTGTGTGATCAGCTGAGTATCAGAGTGACACAAAAGAGGAAAAGATCAAGCAGCTGGGAGCAAAGGCACGGGGAGAAAGGAACAGAGTAGGCGGGAGAGGGAATGACACCTCCTGCTTTTACTGGAAGCAAGCCCTTAGTTTAGTTTAACTGTAATGTGAAACCATGCCCTGACTAAGTGTGGCTGATGCATGAAGACAGTGTTCAAGGTACTTCTTGAAGTGGATGGACAGCTCTCATAAGACCAGTTTTTCAGTCCCTCTGTTGATTCAAATGGGTATCACCACACCAAATTCTGTTTATAGATGATTTATAGAGACATGTTTTTAAAGTCATAGCCAGAACAGTAGAAACTGAAAAGTACTATTGGAATGGAGAGTACAGAAGAAGAGCATTGTCATTCTTTGCACACCTAGACAGAAGTCATGTCCCTCTGTCTGAGAAACCCCATTCTAGGACAAAAAAAAAAAAAAAAAAAAAAAAAGTGTATTTGGGCATAATATTTTTGTTGATAGATAATGCTGTCAAAAACCCTTCCTATATGTCCTATCGGAGTTCAACAGATATTGGCAAAATCTGAACACACACACACACACACACCATGCCTAAGGATAATGACGTCAGAACACAATGGTCCTTTCATAGAATCATAGAAAGTTTTGGGTTGGAAGGGACCATTAAAGGTCATCTGGCCCTAACTCCCCTGCAGTGAGCAGGGACATCTTTAACTAGATCAGGTTGCTCAGACCCCCATCCAACCTGACCTTGAATGTTTCCAGGGATGAGACATCTACCACTTCTCTGAGCAACCTGTGCCAAATTTCACCACCCTCACTGTAAAAAATATCTTCCTTACATCTAGTCTAAATGTAGCCTCTTTTAGTTTAAAACAGTTACCCGCTGTCCTGTCACAGTTTATGTTATTCCCTTTCAGATCAGTAGACAAAGGCTGGAGCCTGCAAACAGTGAAGTCAGCATGAGGTCTGTCCCTGCCAGGTTTATGGGATCAGCCCATATGTCTCATCATGTAACATCATTTCAATACCACGGGTGAGAAATCTGAAGTGTAAAGCTGGTGGGATAGGCTGGATTTTACACAACCCACAGGATCACTGTAGTAGGTGATGCTAAATATATTTCCTCTTCATAACACATTTGAAAACATATTCTTTCAGAAGAGAAAAAAGAAAGTACAGAGGGATGAGGGAAGGGCTCAGCTATATGACTGTAATACGCTTGTTAAAAATGAAGGGTTTGCATATTTTAATACAGCTCTACAGTCAAGAAAAGTAAATAGTCATACCAGAGTTATACTACTTTTACTTACACAAGGTATTTATTAAAATCTGCAACCATACCAAATTTTTCTGAGCATAAAACCAGCATGAAATTTGTTTTCATGTCCATACCTAACCTGACAAACCTTTCAGTGAACACATACATAGTCTACACTGATTGAAAATCTGGATAGGTATAACAGAAAAATAAACCTCTGCTTTGTCCATTTCTTTATACAATTTACAGATGTTGGGGTTAGGTCCTCAAAAGGATTAAGGGTCCACAGCACCAAGTGTTGTAATCCCCATCCTGTATGTGTACTTCATTGTAGTGACTGATTAGACTCTGGGTTCATGTGGCACACGGGAGAGGTAAGCCAGTAAAAATGGAAAAACCTATTACCAACAAGCGAGGTAGGACCTGTGTAAACTGCTCAGCAGCAAATGCAGGTTTTAATCAATATTCATTGACCCACAGGAAATTACAGTAACTTGTTAATACAGTGTCTGGGAACTCAGATGAGGTCTATGTGCTAATTAATAGCTATTTTACATGGACGGTTATGGCATTGGTAGATGCTGAACGTCTCCACTCTAGGATACCAAATGGCCTGGGAGCCCTGAGAAGCAGAAGTGCAGCCTGTAGTCTGCCCCAGGTGGGATGAAGGGAGGATTTCTGCCACTGACCCTCAAATAAATAACCTCATATCTCGTATAATTTACTTTTAAAGTATTGGGTTATTTAATTTCCTTATTTACATTAGTCAGGTTTCCTATATTGAAGATTAATCAGAATTTGTTCAGTGTAACCTGAAGGAACTCAAATGCAGCATTTTCCAAACTCACCTTTCATGACTCCATGTTAACAATGACACAAGAACATCCCAGCCAATTCCCTGTCTGCTTTATGGCTTTGGTGCTAATGCTCACTTCCTATATCTTATCTAACAACTTGTACATGACCCAGAGCTTAATTTATGACCTCTTCTTAGATGAGATCCATTACGTTTCCTTTGTTTATAAAATCTATTATCTGATCAAAGATAACAATCATTTCTCCTACGATGATCCTAGGAAATCCATATTGCATCATTTTACATTTTCTGTTTACTTACATGTCTTTAATTTTTAAGATTTGTCCATTTATTCTAGTAGTCTTGTGTAACCTTAAGATCAGGCTGCAATTTCTTTGGGTATTCTGTTCTATTTATTTATTTATTTATTTTCTGAAATACTATACATGCTGCTCTTCAACCAGACAGTAAACATGTAGGTTTATTTACAATATCTCCTGTTTCATTTATCAGACTTTCAGAGCTATAAGATATAAATTATTGTATACCTTCATCAAAAATAGTTTTAACTTTTTGAATAAATACTTCCATCATGTTTTGGGCAATCTGCTCTCCCAATCTTCATCCTCATTTCCAGTCTTGTCTTTACTCTCACTTTCTACATTATTGTCTTTGTTGAAATGTGCTGGCTGGCATAGCTAAAGTCATAGCTAAGCACTGAATCTATGAATAGGAATTTTCTCCATTCAGGACCTGGGAATTCCAGTGTTCCCCATAGTGACATAGGGCTTTTCATGGGAATTCTAGTAGTATTTTTCTCTAATAATATTCTAAATATCTCTACTCATATTCAGACTCTGCTGTGGGTATTTATAGCAGTCTGATTCCCATTGCTATGCAGGAGAAGAATCTTACCCTTTTCCTCACTTCTCTAAACATATTTAGACTCCATAAATTTCTGTATTATTCTTTATCTCTCCATGTTTCTTTATAATCTTTTACATAATGACTTTAACCAAAAGTCACAAAGTTGGTGTTATATTAACAAATAAAAATCAAACTATCCCAGGTACCAACTAGCAATATGCAATTCATTTACTACACCTTAAGTGAAATAGTTGCATTAATAGTGTGCCAGGTTTTCTCTGATGTCTTCATGATTATTTAAGTGAAAGCCAGAAAGATCTGTGGGCATTCTACTTCTCTTAAAATCTGACTTCAAATCTCCTTGTTTCTCCACTGCTGAATTATTGTTTTGTTAGCACTTAGTCTTGAGACAAAATCCGGTCAGTGGCATCATAAACTCATTTTTACTCACATATTAACTGGTAAATTTGAGTCTTTCAGGGAATACTTGTGCATGGCCCTCCCTTTCTCTTTGAACTGCAAAAACCACTGTCCCATCACATTATCCCGCAATATGAAGAGAAGTGAAGAAGCCTGGTAGGACCACTCAGCTTTGGAATGTATTCACTGTTTCTGGGGGGAAAATCAACATAAAATCTAGATTTGTCTTTCTCAACCATTCATTCAGTATTAAAATCATGCTTCTATCCATGCCTAAAAGTCAGAGACAGAAACTAATGAACACACAAATAAACTGCAAAACCTCACACTTTATGTTTTCCTACAGCACCATTTTGAATTAGAATCAGACTTTAAACCATTAACCTATTTTATTTTGTAAAGATAGTTTTATAACACGCAGAAAACATTAGGGAGAGATTTCTTAAATTTTTAAAACTAATTTCCAAGCTAATATGAAAGTTATTACTTGAAGCTTAATATTGTCATATGCACCTGTAAAGGTTGGTCAATTACAAGTTACCCATAAACCCTTTTTTGTTATTTTAACATCATAAATAGTAATCTGGCATTAAATATTTGTGATCTGGGCCAGTAACCTTTTTCAGTCTCACAGGACTTTTTTTAATTAAACTATATCTTTGTCCCATGTCTATAATCCTCTCTTTGACATTTTATATACAAGACACCTTGCTGCAAAAAGGTCAAGCAGTACAGTTATAAATGGAAAAGAGATTAAAAGTATTCTCAAGCCACAGTGATCTAAAAGAGAGTTAAATATGGAGTGTTCTTCACAGGCTTCCTTAGATGAGTTAAGAGGAAACCCTGTTGGCAGATTTTTATTATAAGAGCAGCAAAGCAAATGAAAATTATTTGACCAAAAAAAAAAAAAATGAATAATGCACAATTTTAATTTGCATATTGGAATAATTATCTCCAAAAGAACCCTATAGGGTTTCATCTCCATAA
Source organism: Megaceryle torquata (assembly GCA_024611175.1). Classification (NCBI taxonomy): domain Eukaryota; kingdom Metazoa; phylum Chordata; class Aves; order Coraciiformes; family Cerylidae; genus Megaceryle; species Megaceryle torquata. The sequence goes on along the minus strand of JANIJG010000380.1, from coordinate 112,117 downwards.
AACTTTTATGTAGACCATTTCCAAATGCAGCTTATGTGTTTATATAATTTTTCCTTCCAACATAGTTTCATTATAAAAATAAAACCCCAAAACAACTACAGTAACATCTTGCTGCAGTTAATTACTTTTTTTTTTTTTTCCCGCAAAAGAAACACAATGGAAATAAAGCACTCCTTCTTGAAAAATCTGCGAGAAATGCAAGAACGGGAAAAGGCAAGAGATATTGCAGGAGCCATTGTAAATCAGAGAAGGGTAGTAAAGTAAGTAAGTAAACATATCGACAGTACAAGTGAGTGGCTTCTTTATTTGCATCAGAACATTAAGCAGAAATTGAAGGAACATTTTTCCCTAATATTCTCCAGCTGGCATATTATGACTCAACTTGCACACTTTATGCCACACTGGAATAGCTTTAATGGTGTACATGGGTACAACAAAACAATACATTACTTCTAATGTCTTAAGTAACCTAACAAAGCATGGTACCCAACTGCTGAAATGCTTTTGTATATCTTTCAGAGTCTACTTTGTTACCCCCAAGAGGCCAAACCCTGATCTGGAAACTCTTTACTGCTAATTTCTTTCTATCAATTTTATGTGGTCCAGTGAAAGAAGGGTATTTCCTCTAACTCTATGTCATCAGAGGGTCTGTTGTTTAGATGCAAATGCTGGAGACAGCATGGTTTGCAATGACCCCTAGTTCTCCATTTCACTTTTGGATGGTCTGTTAGTATGCGTGTTTTCAAATGGTCCATTGACTGACTTAGATACAAAAGAGGGTTTTTACACCATCTGCTTAAGACCGAGGCATCTAACTGAGGTGTGATGCAGAGGACTTAAGTTTAGGAGCTGAGTTCCCTGTAGACTTTCTTCACAGACAGCTATTCAGTATGCCTAAGTTATCTGAGTTAATGGGGATACCTAAAAGATCCCAGTGTAACCATAGTATTTGTGGGGACAGCAACATCAAAGTCAATATACTTGTATTACAGGGCTAAATTTACCAAATGTTAAATTAAATATGAGCTTTGATCATGTTGTTTTTCTTTCTTTCTGCCACTTTAATCTTTGTCCTAAATAAAAGGTTACTTACTGTTTCCAATTTCTTTCAGCTGTTAGGAGCTTGCATAAAGCAGACGAACTGCTGGTATCCAGCTCCTGTCCAAAGAAACTAGACACCCTGTTTGTAGAATGCCATATCTGACAGGGCTAGATTAGCAGCTCCAAGCCTGTTGACTCAGTCTTATTAGACGTGTGTGTTAATGAAATAAACATTTGAAAGAGGATCCATAGCAATTTATAAGGTAAAAACTTGCCAGCAGTGCAAAGGCAAAATATAATAAACATGAAACAACTATACACTAGTGTGAAGAAGCAGTGCGATAAATTGGACACTGTCCCCACATGCACACAGCTTTGTTGTGCATGCAAAGACCTATCTGCTTACATGTGTACAGTTTTCTGTTGTCTTTTCAGCTGTTCAAAATAAAAGCAAGCTTGTCACTCTTGCACTCCACGTACCTCTAAAGCAGGTCTTGCTAGATGGGGGATCTTCATTACAAAGGGTGCACTGAGGAGCTTGGCCTTGGCATGCTGTGAGACTCCCCATCTTGTCTCTGTCACTTACATGCTGTGGCACTCATGTGACTCAGGATTTTTGTCAGTTTTCATCAAGCACTGTACATTAGAAATCTGTAAGAGGAAAGCTAATGCCTTTTTTTTTTATTTTTAATTACTCAAAGTACGTTTCCACTAGAAAAGACAACTCTAACTGGTACTTTAAGCATGTTCTTGACATTACAATGGTCCAGAGTTGTTTTAAAATGAACAGATCTATCCAACAGAGAATAGAGTTATATATTACACTTCAGTAAATCAAAACATGAACTGCCACAAAAAGTATCTCATTTTTACCATTCTTCCAGTCTTCTCCCTTTGTGCTGTCACTTGCCCACCTCCACAGTGAACTGGTTCAACTCACTAAATAGTAAGAAAAAATATTTAGTTACTTAGTTACCACTATTCATCTCTTTGCAAATGTTAGTTCTTTGTTGATTTATCCCCTTAAATGGTTTCCATGGGGTCAGATAAGTCTCAGAGACAGTGCCAGGAAGTAGCAGAATCATATGGCTGGGACCAGGGACAACAGGGACATAGCCTGCTACTGTAATGGCTCAATACTGACACAAAACTTTCCCCCCAGCTTTCTTCTCCCCATGGTGTTTCTCACATGACATGTGGTTTGCAACATCTCTTCTTGGTTGCACTCTCGCTCGTTGCCCTTGCAGATGGTATCGTTAAAGAACAAGGAATATAATCATGTTTTGATTGCTTTCTGTTTGTCTGGGGGTTCACAGGATCAGTGAGCCTGAATTTTGCCCCAAGCACCTATGGCATTGCACTTCTGCTTCAATTTCTGTAACCATGCCAAATATGTCTAAGTTTCTTTCTGAACATATCTTTGGCAATACTGTAAGTAGCAACACTGTATTTATAAAAAGTGAGAGAACATCAAACATCAGTATAATATGTCATTTGCTCATTTACATGAAAATGCTGAAATTATGTTTTAGGAAAACTGCATTATTTCAGCATTTGTTGAATACTGAATAGCAGTCACTATTCAGTTGACCAAACAATGCTGATTGATGGCATTTTGAATGCATAAGGAGTTCACCTGGCCTCCAGCTTCCACTGCTCCTAAAGGTCTCAGGACTGTTACATCTTCCAGCCCCATGTGGATGTCTCAGATAACCCGAAAGATTTCTGAAATCACTCTGTGTTTTGGCAACTGGTTTGAATCCCATCATCTATTACTAGCATTTAACTACTCAGGTCATGTGTCAACAGCTACATATAAATGTCTACATCCAGGTGTCTTAATCTCAAACTGAATCCATGCTCAAAGTTCATTTTACTTCTTAAACATAGGTATCTGCTGCCATTTTATAAGTTCCAGACTATCTCAGGTATCTACACGGGCATGGCAGATATAATATAGTGTATATGAAAGACATCTGTGCCCTCTTGAAATGGCAGCTGGAATCGAACAATCTCTGAGATGGCGCTAGATCTTATGTTTAGATAAGTTAATTGAGTCATGAGCTGTCAAGGGTCCTAGGTAGGCTCTCTGAAAGTGATTGTCCAAAAATATAGCAGCCTAAACACTTTTAACAAGTGGGGTTTGGGGACTGGATCTCTTTTCTTCAATTAAATAATTTGGACACCTCTGTCTCCTAGGTTCATGCCCACAAATAGGTGAATACCCACACTTTTCCCATCTGTTTCAAATTCCTGCAGCCCCAGCTTGTAGTCCCTCATCTCTCTTTGCTGCTCAAGACACACATATCTCTTAGTGGTCTTTGGCCAGGACGCACACTTGCACCTCAGGCTCTAGCAAATATGCACCCAACCTTGCTTGCTTATCATCCCTCAGAGGAAAGGTTCTGTTCCCACATGGTTTCAAAAGAAGACATGTAGAAAATACAAGGGAATGAACTATCTGACATATTCACAGAAGCTTCAAGCATATACTGTGCACCCCCGGAGGTTGTCCACCTTGACAGTTGAGAATCAAAAATTTAGAATAGAAATAGAGAAACACTGCAGGAAGCACAACAGGGGAACAAAAAGTATATTAGCTTCTTAATCACTGCTGTCTCTTATTTGAAATTAAGGAATGTATGAAACTATACGTATGTTTCTCCCTCCATGGAATTTGAAATATATTGTGTATGTGATAAAAATTACTTTCCCATAATAATTTACTTTCCCATTCACATCAATATTCATACCCTAGTGTATGGTTTTAAACACGTTTTTCCATTGCATCTGTCCACAGAGCAAACAAATCCTTATGCTTGTTCATCAATTAAATTTACTTGGAGCAGACTCCATTAACATGTAAATGAAAAGTCACTCTGGTCTGGTCTACAATGCCCTAGAAAGTTTCACTGGTCTATTTGGTTACAGTTATGAAGAAATCATACCGTTAACAAACAGCTAAATTGCTAAAAGCCCTAATATGATGCAGTTATATTAAGAACTAATTTAATTTACTATTGCCCCCCTCTAGGAAAGTTGCAACATCTCATTAGTTATATAACTACTATAAAACTTTAAAGCATAGATATCTACATTTTGCTATCTCAGCAAAAAAAGAATAGCCACATAGAATGCAAGAAAGCCACGATTCTTGCTTTTAAAGGTTAGCAAAAGCTGTAAAGTTTCACTTTAAGCCAGCATTAAGGCTGTTATGATGTCCAAAGCTTTACTCCTCTACCCGCACTGCATTCAATGATGAGTGAGAACTATAGCTACTGTTTTGGTAAACACTATTCAAGACCTTAACTGTGATTACAGTAAGCAAGTTAGCACCTGTAGAAACTTAAAGTTCTGCTAATGAAAAAATTCACCCAAAGCATTGGAATTATCTGCAAACCACTTTTCACCATTAATCTACTTCTTTCACAGTTCATCATAGGTTATGAAAGAACTCTGGATGCAAAATTATTTGTGAAATATTTTCCATCTAGGAATTCATTGTGTATAGCTTTGCATATGATCCCTAATGATTTAATGTGCCACAGAGCAAGCCTATCTGCATTATTCATCATGATTTTCAGTCTTTCTTTCTGCAACATTCTCCAACAACTTGATATCATTAGAAAAGTAAATATCCTCCCAAAATAGTTCTTTCTTTCATGAAAGAAAGGCAAGATCCTTAGCTAAATGCAGTAGTGAGGTGAAACACAAGAACATCCTGGATGTTCAGCTTGAAGACATTCCCTGGTATTTCTGCCTTCTTTTTCGGGACAAGCCTATTTCTACACAACAAAAGGTAGCCTATAACCCTCCTTCAGTGGTTTTGTTCCTGTGGGTTGCAGTTAATTTTAAAAGCTGAGCCCTCAGTTCTGTAGCAGCTGTATTGCCCTCAGGAGTGAATATTCATCTCATATTCTCCAGGCATACACATGCCCCACAGCTCAAGTGTCCACCTGAGAAGTCTTAGGTTCTCCCACAGATTGCTGCAGGAATTACTGTTTTGTTTGTTCTTTAAGTGCTCTCCTGGCCTCTGAAAAATAAAATTTTGCCTGGACCATGCTTCCTGAAGACCATTTGTGAACTTACAGTATGTTAAATACTGAGTTGCTCAGACAAGCTGTTTGATGAGTAGTCACAAACTATATCCTATCCACTAGCCAGTTTTTAATAGACAACAGAATTTTTTGCTCTCAGTCTGTTTGCTGCTGTTAGTATCTGGCAACAGTCTTCAGGGAAGGACATTGTCAGAAGTTTTTGGAAATCAAGGTAAATTATACCTACTTGTATTCCTAGCTAAGCCTCTGTGTCTTCTTTCTGGAATTCCATGAGACTGGAAAAATAAAAATTACACCCAAGAGAAGCTGTGAAGATCAATTTTGAAAAGTATCATATATTTATAGCAATAATGCCTAGGTAGTTTTAAAAAGGTCCTTTAATGGCTGGTTATGGAAAGGGATTTGGACAATTTCAGTGGTACTAAAGCACTGTTCCCTTTTCCATAGTTCCCAAGGTCATCTTTTGTTCTTTCTTTAGATAAAAATCGATCCTTGGGAATGGCTCATGCTGTTAGAGGTATATTACATTTTTAGTTAGTAGTTCAGCTCTTTTTTTTTGTTTTTGTTTTGTTTCATTTGGTTATTTTGTTTGTTTGGTTGTTTTTTTGTTTGGTTTTTTTGGTTGGTTGCTTGGTTTTAGTTTGGTTTTGGTTTTGGTTGTTGGTTTCTTTCCTTTTAAAACTCTCAAACGAATACTACCCAGCCTCAGGGATTTTCTACCACTAAGTTTATCTAGTTGCTCTAATGCCTCATCTTCAGAGGCCACTCTCTCTGACAATGTCTCATCTGTAAAAATTAACCTTGAGTTAGAAATGTATGCTTCATCCTCATTAGTGAAGACTGATTACAAAGAATTCATGTAATTTCTCCACAGTCTCTTCATCCTTTTTAATTACAACTTCAGTGGTCCAGTTGACCTAGACACTTATGTAGTGTGTTCTTCCTGGTACAGTTAAAGAATTTTTTACTGTTGGTTTTAATACATTTTCACTATTAGCCTTTTAAAAAAAAATTCACTGAAACTTATAATTCAGTCTATATTAAAATGATCTTTTCCTCATGATAAGTCTAACTGTTTATAACAAGATTAATATCTGTTCTTCCTTTTGCATAACTTTCTTAAGAGGAGTGTTATCAGGCAACTCCGCAGATACTAAGGGACGTTGCCTGCCATGGCATCTATTATTCAGGTCACTACTTGCAAGAATTTGGGGAACTCCAAACACAATCACATCTTGGTGGAAAGGTATCCTTTCTGTCTACATCATCCAGCAAGATGTATCAACATAAACATGTACTAGATCCCAGCTGGATCCAGGTACCACCTGCAGAGTATTCTGTAAAAGTTGACTTTGTCTAAGTGCACAAGGCCTGCCTTTGGTTAACCTTCCTGTCTGCCTTTCTTGAGTGAATTTTCAGTACAGCTTAGCAACCAACCATTTTGTCTATTATAATTGAAGATAATGCATTTGGTCATTGTATATTCCCTGGTAACCTTTAAATCCTTTACTAACAGAGATGGTCTGGGTGGTAACTGTACAGACCTGGTCATGTCTTCATGACTGTTAGGTTTTTAGAGAGAAACTCTGCATTGTTAATAGAGATTGCATAAGGGGAGCGAAAAACATCTTTCATTACACCTAACTGTTACAGAGTACCCTGAATAGAGATGTCTTTTTTAAATTTTATGCATGAAACTGTATCTTACCCTTTCTGAGAAATCCACTTTCCCAAGCCATTCCTACTTTGTGACAATTGCACACCATTGAATAAAGTTTCATAATAGTTTATAATACCTCTTAACTGAGGGATATAATTATATAGTTTCAGATATTTTAGTACTTTCCATTTTGGAAAGTAGAATGCTAAAACATTCATCTTTACTGGTATTTCCAGAAGTAACTGCTTGTCATGTCTCTAAACAAGACAAATAACACAGATAATAGAAGAAACGTTGGTGCTAATACCTACTCTACCCATTCAGGAAAATTTAATCCCTACATATTCTGCAAGGGCTTTTGCTATTTAAAAATAACTATTTTTTTTTAATACATTCTTCCTCTGTGTATTTTTAGTATTCAAAATTACTTTCCCCAGGAATCTAGTTTTGTACATTTCTGATTTACCCTAGAGAATTAAATATACAGAAGCCAAACTGAATTGTCGTATTTCAAAATTTGCTTTTAAGAAAAAAAAAAATCATTGTTGAAGAAAATGTAGCACATTTACTGCAGAGAAAACTGTAGTATATGTGAATTTGATCTCTTCTAGCTGTTAGTCTTTCACATTTTTGCATTATTCTCTGTATATGTCTTTGACCTTATTTTAATCACACTGCCTTATTACATAAAGTTTAGTAAACTCTTGTTTGTAATACTGATTGCTTTCTTCGTCTGGCTTTTAGGTGTTCTACTGGCTTATACTAGCCATCTTTTACTGACAGCTAAGGAAAAGTATGACTCTACCTGCTGATTGGGGTTTTGCCTGGGAATGGTTACTTCTGTATCAAGTCTGTGTTCCAGTTCAGCTGGGTATGGAAACCAAGAGGCAGTTCTACTCTTTCCTTTCCTCAGCCGAGAATTTTCGTCCTCAAGGTAAGAGCAGATTTCTGCAAGTATGATACATACACTAACAAAGCAGTGTATTTTGTTGAAAAAATCTCGTTGTTGTTCAAGTAGTCCCTAGATTTTCTTTGACTATGCTTCTTTCATTTCTTTGTTTTGGATTTGCAGTCTAGTAACAAAACGCCATACAAAATAAGCAGACCAACTTGACTGAGACAGTGCTGTTACTGATGCTGCCCAGTTATATTTAGCAGGGCTATACTGATGATAGCTGAACTATCTAATTGAGAGCTGGTAGGAACACAGTTTATTATCATACCATATTTTACTCTGCAGCTCTTGATGTGGGGTGTTTATAAGATACACATAACTTTCTTATGCTGATATTTTAACTGTGTTTCAAGGTTGTCAGTTTTAAGAATAAAGTTTTGATATAATAAATTATTTTAATTTTAATCTTATTCAGGTTATTTGATCTCTATTGTGTTACAATGAAAGAGATCCCTGTGTTTGGGATTTGAATATTCATGTACTCTTATGTGTGAAGGCAGTTTACCTGTTCAAAGAAAACAGCTCAGTGAAATAATTAAAATTTTATTTTAAAACAGCAATCTTACTGATATCTACTGAGATGCCAGGAAACTAGAGGCTAGAGTGAAGCCACAAAGGCTTGCACAGGTGCTTGACTTGAGCTCATACCTTTGTGACTGTAGACAGTTTCCACTGCTAATATGTAATACAGTAGCCTACTTTGAGAACTATTCTCATAATTCAAACAGTCTTCTGTAGCATGGGAAGATGCCTTATGCTCCCCCTCAGGGTGAGGAGAGTATTTAATTCTGGTCTTCCACAGCTTCAACCCACTGCTCCATCAACCAGGCTGTTGCTTAAAGCAAAGTTCAATAATTTTAAACAGAAGAGTTCTGGTTCAGCTGCTAGAAGGAAGGATATGGGACTCGCTCTTCAGAAGGGAATTAAAGACTATGGTGGCTGAGCTGTCTTTCCACGTACTGAAGTACAAGGATGGACACCAAGCATTTGAACCATCCTCAGAGGCACCCAAAGCCTTCCTGGGGCTACCTCTTGTCTTGATCAGCTTCTCACCAAGAAGGTGAAAATGTGAACTGGTATCTCATCCATCCTTTTAGACCATCAGTCCCGTATCTGTTGTTAGCTGAGGTCCTGTTCTGCCACCATTTTGAGCAGCACCTTAATGCACAAGTAGAACTGCAGAATTCAGTGTGACTAATTGTGCAGTAAAATACTAATCAGGTTGAATAATGGCATCAGAATAGGGCCCTTGGTAATAAGAATTAATCATACCAGATCTTTGAAACTGATTTTTTCATTGTACAGATGAACTGACAGAATAGATGAAAGCAAAAGAGACAATACTCAGGAGCATAGTTGCTGATAAATAATTACAACAAGGACGTTATAATTATTTAATTAAAATTTGTGCATGGGGAGAGATTATGAGTCTTTCAGCTTGCTGCCTCATTTAGATGATACTAGTCATTAACCAATTTTGCTGTAGTCAGCTACTAAATGTCCACATAGCCTGCTTTATTTTTTAAACCTCTTCAATCAGCAAAACTGACTGCATGCACTGTATAAAGCTAGTGAAGAACAAAGTGCCACACAGTATTATAATTAAAGGCAGTCTCAAGTTTTTAAAGGAAACTTGTACTTTAATTCATCAAGACCACCAAATAAACAGAAATGTCAGTTTATCTCTGCTTCTGAAGTTATTAATTACAAAACCACACAGAGGTCACTGCAGAGTTGACAATGACCTTGTATTGTTTCATACTGAAGTTATTTTCTTTCTTAATATTATTTTCTACCAGCTTTTGTCTGGGAATATGATCATCATAGGCATATAATGTCTATGTGTCAGAACAGTGGTATCTACACCACAACAAAAACCCCCACATTTTCAAGATCATCTTCCCCAGCAATTTCTTCACATCTACTAATTTTTTAGTCCAAGGCTCTCTTAAGAAACTTTTTCCCAGCATGTCTTTCTGCAGCTTGCACTCTTAAAGCAGGCATTTTGCAACCAGCTGTATCTTTCTGTTCTCCAACTGGCAGATATTTTATTTCTTCTTATGTTTTCCCTCAGTTTCCAGCTGGTAGGTATTCTAACACCTCTAATGTTTTCCCTCAGTTTTCAGCTTCCCATTGCCAAACAGATGGCATGTTCTCACATTTACACAACAAATCCTAATGTTCTTTCAGTTATACCAATACACAATAGGAGTGACACTTCTGCATCCGAGAGAGTTCAGGCTATGTAAAATAGGTATTTACAATGGAAAAAAAAATGAGGCCCACAAGCATAAGTAGATGTGAGTATACAAAATACAGAATCTAATATGACTCACAGAATTTAACTTGGATAAAAACCCCCAAATTAATGTATAAATATTGTAAAACAGTATCACGTTTTATGGGCTTTTTGAAACACCTTGTTGCATTTTATAGCATTACTTCAATGCTTTCTACTTTCCTTCTATTCTAGACTTTCCAATAAGGACTTATATACTCTGAAAATCCAGTAACAGTGTAATGGAACCATTTCATTATCTGGTGCAAAAGAGTACTCAAGGTCAATATGTGCACTTATATTGGATTTTCAGGGAGAACAGCACATCCAGACCAAAACCAACAAGATGCCCTTAGCCACCTGACTGAGAAATCTTAGATGGATCCTCCCACGCAGGCAACTTCAGCTTCCTGGGCTGAAAGCCCAAGATGCTAATGTAAAAAGCAAGAAAAAAATGAGAATGTTAACAACAAAAAATTCCATTTAAATCTCATGGATCGGGGTCTTCTTAAATATGCTTAACCAACAGGCATGAAATATAGCAAATTTTGAATCTAAAATGAGCAATAAAGCAAAAATATCAATGTAACTATGAGCTCCCACAAACTGCAGTGTCTGGGTATTCAGCATGAAAATAGAAAAAGACAGACTTTCAAATTAATTCCCTTGTCTTTATTTCAATAATAATTGCTCTGTGATAATCAACTATCAGAAACATTTGATTGATAACAATTATGAATAATTGCATTTATTTAATTGATATTCAAGTGATAAAACCTCTGCAGGTTTTTACTGTATTCTCACAGTATTTGTCGGTTAGGTTACTTGCAATGCTTACTCATTACCTGTAGCCCCATTTCCCCTTTCCAGTCATGAATAAAACAGCCTACCTATAAAAAAATATTGATTAGAACAGATAGTAATGCCCAAATTTTTTCTTATCCTCCCTTCATGGACAAAATTAGGTTTTATTGTACTCAGCAGTTCTCTAGAATAATGCATGAACTATATCCTTTAATGGTTTCAGTATTAAATGCAAGTGTTGAAGACAACCCTCATTTATTCTGAAATCAGTTTCTTCTGAAGAACTAAGTATCTTTTATACCTTCTGAAACAACCAAAAAGTCATGCCTAGTTTTCCCTAACACATTTTTTTAATTAATATTGTTTTACAGCAGGACTTACAATTTCCATCTTAACATTTCCAACAAGAATTATCAAACTTGAGCATTTATTCTATAAATAAGACTAGTTCTGTACTAAGGACCAGGAAGAAGGAGTTCTGCAGATGAACAATCTGGCACATCTAAACTCAAGTTTGTTCCATGACAACTTGACTCAATTTCTCCAACATCTTTTTTTCATAACAGTAGAGGACTGAGTGTGAATAAATTACATTGTGATTTTTTTTTCCGTAAATTTTACCAGCTCCTTTGTATGCAAAGTTCCCAACATAGCAGTCATTTTAAGGTGAATCCTAAATGAAGATCTTGGATTTATCTTGTCTGAACCATATAATTCATTTTCTGCAAAAATTTGTCTTTTTTTTTTTTTTTTTTTTTTTTTTTTTTTTTTGCAAAGAAAGAAGAGCTGTCAGCTATTTATAAAGGGAATTTATATATACTCGGAGCACAGCTTTTGATGCCTGAACTCAGTGCACTCTGTTTCAATGATGTTATCACACTCCACTGAGTGATTTTTAATGCAGCTAGAACTTTTATGAGGGGAGGGTATGCACTGCTTTATGAACTTACTTTTTGTCTAGTACTCTCCTTGGGCCTGGACTTGTTTTTAAGTGTATTATGGACCAATTGCAAAAGCTCTTTTTAAGATTCCCCTAGGGAAATGCTGAAGGAAGGGGACAGTGTTTCAGACTGCATTCATCGAGTCCAGAACAGTGTTGATGGAAGATGCCATTTTCCTTCAAAATGCACTTTTCTGAACATTTTGTAGATATACAAGACCTTAGAAACTGAAATAAGTCTCTCCTTCTAAAATGCCACAGGAAACAATAGTGACACAAGCTTTCTATTATTTTTTTTATAACCTATGCATTCATAATTTAAGTTCACATCACATCCTAAGGAAACACATATTAATCAAGCTATGACAGAGTGCAGCAGAACATTTCGATTCTGTTTGTGTAGACTAGTTATATATTCTTGGAGCCAGTGAAAGTGTGACTTCATGTATGTGTGACTTAGTGGTTAGGACACTAAGTGCCCAAGGACATTAGAAGCTGACACTAAGGATAGAGAATATTGTTCTGATGAGTATTTCACGTAAAGATATCTGACAATTAAGTGATTATGAAAGTGTCTTGGGAAATGAAGGTTCATATCCTCTTAGACAAAAACGAGTGCACGTTTCCCACATGGCAAATGACTAGAGAAACGACTGGGAGGCCCACTTCAAGCAGGATTTTTTTCAACATCAGATTCATTAGATTTGATCTATCAGTGTCTAATAAAACATGCTCTGAAGATAAAGTGAATGGACAATCATTCATGCACTAGGCATGAAAGATGTCAGTCTGCACTGTACCAAGCTGCATCTGGCTGTGGTCAGAAGCAGAACAGCAAGCATAAAGGAAATTCTCCTGGAGAAAGTGCTGGTGCTTATGACTTTGATACCTCCCAGGTTATTGAGCAGGCTAGTTAATGAAGAGAAGGAGACAGAGCATTCTGCCTTTAGTTTTTTAACCCTATCCACAATTCTTTCCTTGTTCTGGCCATTGAAATCTTTGCCTTAAAGAGATAAATGTATGTAGTAACATTGGTGAGTAACTTGAACTGAAAAAATACACATTTAAACCTTTTGTAGGAAAATTGCCACTCTTTCATGAGAAGCCGAGACAGTCATAGAAATAATCAGTCAGTGCTGCTGCCAGTAGGTTAACTGGCAGAGTAATGTTTGAAAGAGTTTATTTTGATTTAGAAATATATCACATTTAATTCAGGCTCACAAAGGCCGTGAGTTATATCTTTTTATAATAGACTAGCAGAAGCAATGACAAGCAAGCACACACTGATGACACACTGATGACATTCTACTTCATCTGCCAGTTTCCCAGCTATTCCTAACCTTTAAGACTTACATGTAGAAGTCCTTTCCATTTTACTGTAGTGAAATCACTCTTGTACATTCTGGTTTACTCTATGTGTGTATTTTAGTTCTCATGATTTGTAGTGCTTCTTGTATGTAGATGAGGTTCAAATTTCTTTCCCAGTTTTCTCTGAGGACATTATGCTTCAGATCCATTTCCTGCTCTTTATGTGAAGTATCTATTGGAATGCCTGAGAAATATGCTAAGATAAATAAAAATCTTATTTTTAGGTTCAGATGCTGCATAGAGGTCTTTTTCCTTTGAGGTGAACTTCTAGTTTACGTCCCATTTCCTCAGCTGGCAGTCTAGACAACATGCCCATCCAAGTCAATCACATGCAAACAAGCCATCAGTACCATGTGAACTAATTCACTTGCAACATAATTCCTTTTCAACAGCAGTCACACAGCTGTTTGGAGACATAGATGACAGCCAGAGTAGTATCTTCTTGTAAGGATCCAGCATCCCATGGTACAGGGTAACTAAGAGTTGAGTAATGAAAAATTGGACTGTGTAATATCACGGACATGTGAAAATATGGCTGAACAGATCCATGTCATGGCCCACACTGAATCTGGCCCACTTCATCTGAGCTACCTTCATGACATGCAGCATAAACAAAGCTTCTTCATCCTGCTTGCACCCTGTGTGAGAAAAGCGTGGGACACTCTTGCCCTCCAGATTATTGCATTCCTCAGAGGGGTTTGCTTCACAATGTTGTTGATGTTCTGTTGTCTCACTTGAAAATACACACACGTGACCAGTGAGAGCACAGCCCTTTTGGGCACCACTCCAAAGCAATATCAAGCCTCCAGTTAGCTTCCCAGCTGGGAATGCCACAGTAATTAAAACTAGTCACACATAGTAGATGAATGGATAAGAGTGAGAGAAAAGCTAAAGAAAATGAAATAATGGGAAGTGTAAAAGTGCAGCTAGATAGTGAAAGCTAAATAAAGAGAAAAATTATCATTGTTAAGAAGCTTGGCAATGGCAATACGACAGTGACAAGAAAATACACAGACTTTGAGAGTGATGTTCAAGCTCTACAACTAGAGGCTATCAGTGTTAGTGATGAACTGGATGGACTTGACCAGCTGGCTTCAAGGACCTCTGGACTCCAGGCAGAGAACCTTTTCAGGTCTATATAAATTCATTATGGAAAATACATCCTGCAATACAATTTTTCAGATATTGGAAGAAGTCTGTGACACAGCAATGCTCAATATGTTGATGATAGAAAATGGATAACCTATTTTTCAAAAAATTTAATGACCTCTTCCCAGTTGAGTCTGGATTTATGCTGGAACAGATTGATTGCTCTTTTGATTTTGGTTTTGGTTTTTTGGGGTTTTGTTTGTTTGTTTGGTTGGTTTGGTTTATTATTATTATTATTTTATTTGGGGTTTTTTTTTTGGTTTTTTTTGGTGTTTTTTAATAATTCTCTTTTTCACCACTGTTTAATTTGTGGTTTGCTTTTGATATCTTCGTATTCTCTAACTTTTTGTCTTCCTCTTATTGAATAATCCAAGTTGATGAATAAATTGGAAATTTTCCTACATATTTCCCATGTGTCCTCTCTATGTTACACTGCTGACACCTTTTTGGTCCTCTATGACTGTAGAAAAGGAAGGAGATGACTGCTTTGTTGTTGTTAGAAAAAAAGCCTTTGAATTGCTTCCACTGTACAAAGAACTTAACCAAAATCTCAGATGGGTAGAAGTTGCCCAGAAGAAACAACTCTCTGCCACTGCCCAATGATCTGTAGAAGAATATACATTTATAGTGAGAATATTTGTGTTGTCAGTAAAGTCAGAAATCTCCCATATGTTTTTATGAACAACCCAAACTGTGCATAAGGTTTGAAATACTCAGTTGAAGGGACTGAACTTCATGCATGGCAGCTTCTTCATAACAACAATCTGTACCATGGGCATTTCAGGCATCAGCAAATGGGATACATTAGCCTGCCAGGTACATGATAGTTGTATCAGTTAACTCCTAGTAACTTGATACTCAATAATTGTGACCCTTGTCATAAAATTTTGCTGGTGTCATACAGTGACAGGCCCAAAAAGAAGAGGCTACAGCCTGCTAAGGACAAAAAATATCAATGATTCTAGAAAGGTTTTTTCTTTTCTTTTTTATGTTCTACCTAATTGCATGTATTAATTTTATCAAGGCTCCATACTTCTTGAACCTTTGCTTCCCGAAGGTAAACTGTGACCAAAACTGCACAATGTAGAACACACCTGGAAATATGGCAGCAGCCATGAAAGCAGAGCACAGGAGCAAGGCAATTACTTTGAGTGGCTGTGTAGCCCAGGGAGGTAAACATGGCAGGTACCTTCACCTTCACCTGAGTCATCACCTGAGTCACCTCCAGCATGAAGTTCTCATCATTTGGTAATGGAAAGCTAGCTTTGTTCACAGACTGGCAAGAGAGCTATTTAGGATTCGTATTTCAAGTTACCTTTCTAGGTGATTGCTGTATTATACATTACACTTGCAGCCTAGATTTATACAGTCTTTGAGCCAGCACAGAAGCTTATTAAAATTAATTTTTTCCCTAAGGACTTTTTCATTCTGCTTTTCCACATACACTCTTCACAAGAGAAAAGGCTCTTCAGAACTCATGCTTTTTGTCATAATAATTGCTTTACACCTCTTGGCAACTTTTCACACCAGTGTAAAGTACTGTTTCATTAAGGTTTGTTAAGAGACAATATTTTCATTACAGTAAAAATCGCAAAATGCCTGCATATTGTTTTCAATGTTAATCATGTTGTTTCATTTATAGAGAAGCATTAATGTATATGCAAACATACACACAGACACAACTTTGGCAAAGCACCTGGAACTTAACTGATAGGACAATTATTATTAAATTAAATATTTAATTCTGATTAACAATAGGGCAGGAAAAACAGCTTCGATTACATGGTTGGAAAAGAAAATTAGTTTTTAAGGAAACCTTAAATTGCTATGAGAACTTCATGGTAAAGTGGAATAAAACTGTGCATTGTAATTTATTAGATCTGCATGTTCGTTCATTGTTTTTATGATACAAGTCTCGTTTCTGTTCAAATGAATATTTTCATTCTTCTCCTATGGTAAAAGAAAACTTGAGTGTTAAATTACTGACATAAAGCTCTAGTATTGATTTCACAGGATGTACTTATAGACTACTAAATAAAACAATAACAGAAAGACCTGCTGGCCAGTTCCTGCTTTTTTTTTTTTTTTTTTTTTTTCAGGCAGGGGAACATGTGCTGTGATCAGGCCTCATCTAGCAATAGTGAGAAGCATCTAGTGCTTTTCCTCCAGAAAAGCCTAATCACCAACTTAACTCCAAATGTTTCCATTTCATTTTGACTGAGAAATATTTTTTCACAATTATCACCATCAGTGCACAAGCTACAAAGAGTGCTCAGCAAAGGAGGTTTCATATATGGTTGCTTATATTGTAGTTAAGAGATGATACACCAAATAATGATGGTCAAAAATAGGCACTATTATTCACCAGTGAAAGTTGTACACTGCAAATGGCTTCCTATGTGCAGCCCTTTATGTGTGACTGTTATCACCAAGAGCTGTTACCTAGGAAACAAAATGTGCTTACATACTATGCATGAGTTTCTTCAGACTTACCTTTTCCACTGATACTCTAAGACATTTTCACGCTTTGATCCAATACTTATAATACACTCTTGTCTGAATACCACCAAAACCACAGTCATGAAATGGCCAGATTGGCTAGTGTGGTCTTACACAGACAAAAAAGATATTTTGTTAAGACAAACCATCTTTTATCTGTTATTTTTCCCTTGAGAGACTGAGTATGCTGCTTGTATACTTGTGGGAAGTAGCTAGCAGAAAAAGACACACAAAGGATTAAAATGTGCAGTCACCGTGTAACCAAATTGATATCTTAAACTTAACATTCTTTTGCCAAACACTGATACCAGATCTCAGGTGAATTTTATAAATAAGAAAAGGATATTGAATCACAGAACTGATTCCCTTATTTCTCTGAGATTATGGACTGTTTGGACAAGTATTCCAAGATTTTAGTTGTCATGCAAACCTTGCTTTTGCATATGTACATAATTCATGTAGGGATAACAGTCCTTAGGTGCTTGTTCTCCCTTGCACATTACAAGTTGGTGGCAAGACAACAATGAGTTTTAAAAAATTTTGACTCTGGAAAGGCAAATATTGAGGATTATCTTTAAGTCTAAAGTTAGCAAGAAAAATTTATTGGAATTGGAGAAGGATGGTCAATAGGTAATTTGGGATATACAGATACAAAATTCTATGTAAATATGTAAAGCTACATATGAAATGATATTGGTAAAAAGTGCTGGATCTCATGACCACAGACTCTGAAGCTTGTTGCATTGGCCTCTGAAAAGTAAAATTTGAGAGTTCCTGAGTATATTTTACCTGATGGATATGATGTTGTTCACATGTGAGTGTTGAGAGGCTAGGACCAAATGATTCAGAATAAATCCAGACCTGATCACTTTCTGTGCTGAGCCTTTCATAAATACATTGCAGTAAAGCGACTGGTTTTTAACATGACATAATTTCTGAGAGGGAAGATACTAGAGGTCTAATACTACAATAAAAGAACAAAGAATGATCTGAAACAAAAATACAAGATGAGGCTGAGAGCAGATGCCAGTGATGAATGTGTATGTCAATAACCGAAGGATTAGAAACCCTCACAAGAACTCTTTGTATTAAAAATAGGAAAAATGTCAGAAGAAATAGCTCTTAATGTAAAAATCACAGTGATGAGACGTTCTGTCCACAATAGCTATCTTTGACAAAGTTTTATATTATTAGTTATAGCAAATGCCTCTTCAGGGTGTTTTTGTTGTGCAGATTGGCTTGTTTTTCTCTGTGGTCATTCAATACAAAAAAAAAACAAAAAAACAAAAAAACCCATGTTGTTTCAACTCTTCTTTAGTCAGTTAAGGATCTTTTTCTCCTTTCATCATTAATGGACCAATTCTTCAATGAAGCATTATAATTCTGTAAAAAATCAAGCACCTAGTTGTCATTAGGCAAGACTAATATACATGTCTTCAGACTAGACATTTTGTTTACATGAAAAGGGGCTGGACAACTTGGAAGGAAAACACAATATTTCTTATAGGGTTTGCACAGGGAGGCACTATAAAAACAATGTTCTCTAGCATACCTTTTGTGGGAAGAGAGAGGAGGCAAAGATCTGAAGGTAGGAGGGTTAGAAAAGTCCTGGTAACTTAAGCTGTCAAATCAATGGTCAGACGTTTGCAGTTAACATACTGATTTAAATGTTTGGGGTTTTAATGCTTAGAATTTTTGCTAACCATAGTGATTTTGAAAGAATATCCAACTATTAACTTAGTGACTTGAACTTTCAATTTTCTGTACTTAAACAAAGATTTTTTTTGTTGGGAAACAACGCACAGAAATCGATCCAGTGACTTCCAGAGCATTGTAGTACTCCACACTTTGGAGGTTATGATGCTTGTAGCAGAAGGAACTTTTTGTTTTGCTTTGGTTTGTTTTGTTTTAACTGCTCACCTCTGGCAGAACCAGAAGTATTTTACTTTCTCTCTCCACACTGTGAGTGCAGCAGGAGCTTAATTACCAGCCAGTATATTGTGATTGTCCAAGGAGTATCAGAAATGAGCAAATGTATCAAGGTTTGCACCACGGCTCAGGAGTAACAGCTACAATCACTCACCAGCCTCAACTGTCAGCTCGATCTTCCTCCTGCATAAAAATAAACATTTCCCCCACAATAAAGTCTTTTTATAAAAGCAATAAAACAACTCAAGGGAGCATTGTTATCATGAGCTAATCACCCCCTTAGGGAATTAGAGGCACTTAGCTGCATCTAGAGCTTCAACACCTGAGGGGCTGTGATTATTTCATGATAACCAACAAGGCATGACAGACTGGGAGGTTAATTAGATAATATTCAAACTTGGTATTATTGAGTTTGAAGATTTCTTTTGAAGTTGTACAAGCAAAGCTCTGCTTATAAAACAGCAGTGGGATATCAGCACAGAAAGGATAATTAACATTTCCTACAAACGAACCAAGGTTTTGAATTGCTAAAGGAAAAAATAATAAAGTCAAAGGACTAAACCCTGAGGCACTCCTTTAACAATGAGTAATCCTGATGAGTTCACTCCCTGGAATCTTGGGCAGAAATTGACTCAAATTATATAATGTCGTTTAGTTGCTAACCTTTAAATGGTGGCGGCACTTCAGTCAGCCTCATACTACTTAAGAGTCCATTGTCTCAAAGAATTTAGTGGGATGGTAAATGCAGTATTAATAATAAATAATAATTCCAGCTGCAATCATAGACATTGGTTTGAGGAACTGTAAGAAACTGTGCCACTGCACTGCGAGAGATTAAAGACAAAGGACACTGCAAACATTTAAAATTATACAAGCAGTCATTTATCTGGAAGAGCATTTTATTTTTGTGGACAATGGCAATGAACTTTCAGAAGTATCTGCATTTGTACACAGGGATGGAGCCACGCTGCAGACATATATTAATGGCTAGTTGCTGTGTGAGCACCTGGCCTGCTAAGTACATGGGCTGCTGTCTTTTCCCTGACTCCTGGTCCAGCAGCTGGTAACCACTGGGGTGAAGGGGCACTTAGCTAGCTGATCTGGCTGAAATTACACTACCAAACCAAACAACTGGCCTTTGCAACAGCTTCCTGATCTGAGTCATGTCATGGCCACACAAGCTACAGATCCCACACAAGGTGTGTTGAGGAGCTGCAGCTACTAAGAGCAGGATGTTCCCTCTTGATGGACACCTGGTTGTAACAGCAGTTAATAACTCTCAGCTGTAATGCATCTCCTAGAAACAACCTGTAACTTTTGAAGATATTTATATTGATCATCAATTAAAAATAAAAACAACTTGACTATCTCTGACTTATTTACTTATAAAATGGAAAATTAAGGTGATTGTTGGTGTCCCAGATAATCTCTGTTTTTCTCTTAACAGAGAACTGGCATTGAACTGAAGAATGTAGCCAAGCACTTCTGGTCCTGAACTGTATGTTTTCTGAAGGACATATCTCTACAATGAAGCTGACATTACTGGTTACTCAGAAATTTGCCAAAAAAAGTGGTTCTCAGTCATTAAATTCTAATCTAAGAGAATCAAAACTTTTTACAGAAATGTGTCAATTCCATCAAAACCTTCATCAGGGAATCAAGAAATTTTGTGTGTTTTCTCACTAGTCTTCCATCCAGGGGTCAGGGGCTGGCAGCTCACCTGGCTTTGCAGGCTGGCTGCTTCCCTGACTTTCTGTTGCCCATGCCATGAGCTGCCAGGCTGCCTGCCTCTCCAGGCTTCCAGTCATTCACAGCCACACACTCTGCTTCTCAATCAACATTCCCCATGTCAGTGCCTTCACATGCCTGGTGCATGTCCAAGATTTCCCTACTGACAAAATAATAGATGGGAAAAAACCCTACGTACAGTTAGACAGGAGGTACCGATTTTATACTCATTCTTTCTGCAAAATTGTTCATAAATATTCACTTTTCATTTCATGATAAAAAAGGGGAAGAAAAAAAAAAAAAGTGGAACTCTGGAATCCTGCACAGAACTTGAAATTAAATAGAAAAGAAAAGAAAAATAGTAGATTTCACGTAGGCAGAAAAAAAATTACATATTTAGATGCTAATGACATAAGGATAGATGGATACTAGGAGTAAAATAGGAATAGGATCATACAGGAAGACTCAAGTAATTTTTCCCTAAAGCTTAAGTGTGTGCAAGTGATTTCTTCTTTTTAGTTATGAAAGAATGGCAATTACAAGGTTGACCTGAAATATCTCATGTACCTCCTAGAAGTGTATCAGGCTGGGATGATACAGCTTCTGGACATGCCTGTTGCAGTGGCTAAAGAAGCCACCTTGTACTAGATTTCTAAGAATAGATTGCTCAAGTTGGTGGAGAAGTGTTCTTCCATGTGAAAAGCTGAAAAATGGAAATGGCGAGCAAAGGGTAAAAGCTACATGATAATACTTAAACTACATCTTCCTCAGTGACACATGCACTGATCATTATCTAAAGAGCAGTCTGCTCTTTTCAAAAGTGCTCTTCCTTACATCATTTACCTCCTTCACCAACATCCTCTTTAAGTGCTTTCTTTTATATTTACTTAATTATTCATTCCTTTATGTGTTTGTATGTTTTTATCACTAAGACATCAGATATTTAAGTCACTAGGAACACATCATACACTTAGACTATTTCTGATCATTTGCCCTTTATCTTATACTTTTATGAAATGCCTACTGACACTTGTGGAATAAAGAACATGAATGTTTAATTGAATACACTTAAGTGCTGGTGCAATTGCATTTTAGAAAAAAAAAAAAAAAGGAAAGTTTCTCCCACTGGATGTAATCCAGCACCCTCTAAAATCACATGAAAGACATCCACTGGAATCATTGGAGTACTTCAGACTTTTTGGAGAAAATATATATTCAAGACTAAAGCTCTCTGAAAGCATACACCAGGGTGTTGTGTGGGTTCATTAGCGGTCCCTGAGTCTGCTGATCAATATAGCCTTCGCTGCTTCTCCCATTGTTATCAGATATGTCTTTGAGTTCAGCAAATTAGTCTCAAGGTCTCAAGAACTTCAGTGCAAGTAGGGACACAGGGAAGAGGTCTTAGCACTTGAAAGAGTGATCACAGACTCAATTCTGTGGCAAAGATTTGGTCAAGTCTACTGCACGGAAACATGGCCCTAACACGGTTTGACCAGTAATGATCACAGCAAGAATTAAAGGTGAATGGCTCCAATTACAGAAACCTTCCCTTGGAAGGCTCATCTCGATGTTTTCACGATTTATAACATGCTACTTCCATACTTGCAGTACACCAAGTCTTTCATAGATGGGCAACAGTGATGGAAGTTTTCATTTCAACATCCTCTCTTTCATTCTGCATCTATCACAATTTCTGTTTCTTCCATCCTGATAAGGTTGCACACTTAACATATGAGCATCCTTATCATAGATGCAGCTTTGTAACTTCTTCTTAGGTAATTATTTAATGTATTAGGTTTACACCTTCTAAGTCTTTTTATGAGCAATTTACATGGACCATGATTCCAGTGAGGATGACAGAGTATTCTGCATGCACGTAGGTAGGCTAGTAAAAATACCTTCTGTCAGCTGATGCTAAGACAGATATCTATGTACATTGGATGTTATCAATTTATTGATATGTAGTAAAAATCTGCTACTTTCACTCACAATGCATAGCATTTTACTCCAGAGATGAACCTGCTGTTCCTTCTTGCATTTGCACTATATTGCCCTGGAAATCTCACTTTCTGTTCTTAGTTAAGAACTTCAGAAAAGGAAATAATTTGTTTTGGATACTTCATTTTACATCTTTTTGCCCAGCTGAAAATTTTGGAGAAAAAAAAAAAAAAAAGATCAGTCATGAAGTATGCCATTTAAAAATAAAAATAAATTGATTCTGCCATCAACTCCTCAGCCACGAATGGATATTTTAGGTCTGGTTCTGATCTTTTCTGTCAAACAACTGCTGCCAAAGGTAAACTCATCAGGAATACTGTCTAAACATTGAGAGTTGATGGGAGGGACAAGATGAAAACAAGCAACTGAGAGTCATCTCACAGAAGTCAAGGACTTTTCGTATAAGTTACAAATAGCAAGTGTTTGCAGTCAGCCTTTTATGCTGTAATTCAATCTATCTTCACTCACTGTGCTTTTCTTTGTTCATGGATGCTTTAGGTAAAACATTCTCCTCTTTTACCATTTCTTTGATAATTACAACACATTCAAACTCTATAGGTGAGAAGTTTTCCAGTGCTTTCATAGGGGAGACCACAACTTAACAGTTGCAGCTTTACAAGCTGCTTTTCTCCCCACTTGACATTTTGTGGGCAAGCTCCCTTCCCATTACTGAGCAAGTAACATCCCTGTGGCAATTGCAGCAGTGGCTTGCATGGAAAAGTAATACAAGGAAAGAATTTAACATATGTGCAGCTGTCTGCCGTGTCACTCTAGCTGGTGGAAATAAACTGAAGACATCAACCAGTTATTTGGGAAGCACCACTGGTCGATAGGTCACAGTTAGTTGTTGTCTATGTGTTTATACAGCTTACCAAGAATTCAACTGTCAGAATGGAATCTCTTGAGATGGTCCTCCCAGCTCCCAAATGTACATCCTCATCTACAAATATCTCATATAATCAGTTCATGTTTTGATCTAAGAGTGTTTTAACCAGCCTTTGGGCAAAACTCCTGTCAAAGACTTGTAAGTTTTAGAACAGTTTGTTGAATCTTTTGGTACTTTTGTATATTCTTATAAGACTCTGCATTTCCTCTTTTCTACTAGCAAAAGAATTGGAAATGGCTTTCTATAGGATTCATAATACCACTGAAAAATCTGTTATGAAACTTACAATCTAATTGATAAACCAGATTATAGTACAAAGGAAAATGGACAAATCAGAAGTTAACTGAAGAGGGACTCTGAAGGTACTACCAAAAAAATAATAAGCCAAATCTATTAAGACCAATAAAGAAGAATATGGAATATAGAATATTAAGGAGATGTATAGAATGCATATTTCTCCTCTGTTTTGAAAGAAAGAGGTTAATTAATGAATCTTTTATTTCATTTTACATGCCATGCATTTTATTCCCTCAGTCACAGGGGAGGATGTTAAAAACACAATGTCTCCATATATTCAGGGCCAGAAAGCTGCAATCAGGAATATTAAAAGAAATGCCTTTAGAAAGAAATGTAAACCTAAGTCTTCACTGCACAATGCAGAGAGGTACTGGCATGCTCAAACTAGCTGAGGTATCAAAATCCCTGCAACAGCCTTCTGGTAGACTTGTTAACCTAGCTGAGAAGCAGCCGAATACTGTGCCACAGATAATCAACATCAACATTGTACAGAGGAAATTGCAGAAGACTCAAGACAAACTGATACTTTAAGAACTGGATGATCCAAGTAGTTATACAGTTAGCACAGGAAAGATTGTACATGGAGTATGGACGTAACTGGGGATTACATAAATACAGTATAAAAATCCCCATCTGTTTATAACAGAAAAGTCTGTTTATTTATTACTCTTTCATTATATTACCTATCTGATCCATAAAGAATGTTGCTAAGTTTCTTATACCTAGTTAGGTGCAACAAGCTTTGACCTGGAAGCCATGTAGCTGTGTCAGCACACACTCTGCCTGAGCTCTTGGGCAGCTTGTACAGAGAGGGCATGCACACATACATACACATACAGACTTCTGTAACACATTTGAGTCTAGGTAAGAAATAAAAGAGAAGCTGGGCACCCACAAAGTAGCAGGCACTGAAACAGCTCCTAAATGTTGTACTTAACCCCCAGAACAGATGCAAATTCTGTTTCCTTCAGAATATGTGGAAAGTAGTGGTGCAAAAGGACATGCTAAAACATCCTGTGCAGGAAGAACCTTAGAGCTAACCAGGAGACATCAAGAAGGGGGTCAGACTGAATGCCATCAATTTGAGCCATCAGCATTTGAATCAAAGATGTAAGACAGTGTGTCACTGCTGGTGGACCACTCCACAGTCAAGAAGCCACAAGACACAATGACAGGAGGAGAACTGAGAAAGCTACCATGTATCAGTGGCTAGGACACTTACATTGGAAAGTGTGTCCTGGAATTTGGAACCTGTGATTCTTTTTTTTTTTTTTTCTTAATGCAAAATCTCTGCTCCCAACCTGACTGCTAGATAACAATGATGTGGATATTTACTAATTTTCTCTTTAGCAGTAAAGTACCATTCTTACAGATATAAGAATTCATGTGGTGGGAGCGTATGTCTGGACCACTGTTTCAAGAGTAAGCCTGAGATAGATGATTTGAGGGGGTGGAACACAATGCTGGCTTTGTGCTAGGTATCATTTCTTTACATGGGCTCCTCTGAGGTGCTAGTCCACCTGAAGATGTATATTCTTTGGCTTTTGCACAACATCATGGCCACTTCCCAGCATTTTGTTCTCAGCATTACATTTGGGCATCACACCTGAAGTAGAGGTGGTGGTCAAAAAGTGCTGGTCACAGCAACAATCAAGGCCATGAAAACAAGCCATGAACTCACCAATATAGTTATTTTCCTGCATTTTATGAAAAGTTACTAAAAAGCTGCATTTTACCAAATTAAATTCTTAAGATGGTTTTAATTATTAGTGTACTTGTGGATAAAATAGATGCTTTTAGTCAAGTTAGCCTCTTACAAGATTAGGCAGACATCTGAATCGGAACCAGAATACAGGTGGCTTTTAGTGTCAAAACACCAAAGCATCGCGGCGGCTGCAGGCGGCTGTGCCGCGGCAAGCACCGCACCGCGGAGATGTGTGGCTCTGCCAAGCAAGTTTTCCTCCGTGTCCCAGCAGCGACAGTTTATTCGTTAGCCACTAGATGGCACCTGGTATTTGGCAACCATGTCCTTTTTTAGGCTCTGGGTGGGTTTTTTTCGCGTGGAGTTGACCCTATTACAAGGATGGGAAACTCTGTCAGAGCAAAAATAAAAGCAGTCCCTCATCCGTGAGATTTTCACTGCCACGAGTCTACAGTCGAAATTAGTGACCGTCCCTTTTGAAAGATATTCTCTGAAACTGATATAATCTCCCTGGTGCTCCAGCTGCCTGCCTTTTGCTTTGCTTTGCTTTGCTGCACTTTTCCCCAGAGCACTGCTCCGGTGGGGCTGGGCCCGTGGTGTTGCCAGTTACAGGGAGAGAGAATTTTGTTAGGCGGGCATGTCCAGCACAACAATGTTTCCTTCGAAAGCTTGGATTTGACATTGAGCTTTCATCCAGGGAAATTCCCATGGTGTTAATGTGAAGGATACCGGAGGGTGTGTGTATGTTTGTAGATATACGTGTATTTAAATACGCTAAGGCATGTGAATGCTCAAATTTTTAGCTACTTGGAGTGTTATTTTTTCTGATCTTAAACATTTTATTCCAAATACTGTTTCCACAAATTTCTCTTCGGTGCAGTGGCTCACTGTCTTTTTACAAGTGGTATCTGAGTTGTCTGTAACACTGAATATATACTCATATTTGTGGGTGAGCTTCTGGGTTTGCTGAGAGCTTTTCCCTTATGTTCCATTGAGTGGCAGTGGAAGAAAAATGCAGATTTCTTGATTTCAAAGGGTCACAGTGTTGGAATTTACCTCTCCTGTGGTTCTGGCAACAACAACCTCTGTGTAAATCTGATAATATGGCTGGCAAATACATGGTAGCTTAGAAATTGGTACAGCAGCTGCTGTGCTACTGGTAGTAACTTAGTCAAATAGATTCAGTAATGTCCAATATTTAGACGTGTACTCTTGCAAATACAGTGGGCCTTTGGGGTTCAGGAAACCTGATAAAACAGCTCCCTTATTTTGGACACTAAATGTGATAAGGCTAATCATAGTAATCCTTTTTAAAAAGGAATTTCCTATCCCTTTCTGTTAGATTATGCTATAAAAACTAAAAAAAAACCAAAACAAAACAAAAACAAAAACAAAAAAACCAACAATATTTAAAGCTAAAATATTATCAAGGTGTTTGAGTTGGGTTTTTTTTTTGGTTTTTTTTTTGGTTGGTTAGTTGGGGTTTTTTTTGGTTTTGTTTTTGTTTTGTTTGGTTTTGTTTTGTCTGGGGAAAAGGAAGAGGGTGGGATTTTCTCCTTGAAAATTAAACTTCTGAGTATTTTTTCCTTTGAAACATCTGGGAGGTGTCCAGTAGTTTCAGTGACAGAGAGCATTGAATTATATTCATACAAGCATTAGGAGTGCGATGCTCTGGATTAGGTACCATGCTGGAATAAGAATCAAACATAAGTGCAGGAACACCTCTGTTGTAATCTGATTCTGATTTCTGCTCTGATTAAACCACTTAGCATTTCTGCTGTTAATGTTTATTATAGTAGTGTCTATAAACCAAGTATTGCAAGAGTCCCCATTGTGTTAGGTACCATAAAAGCAGAGAGCAGGCAGCGTCCTCTCAGCTGTTGTTTCCCCATCTGTCAAGTGAGGACAATGTGCTTGCTTTCTACAAGTACATGAGCACTAATTAATTAATATTTGTAAAAGGATATGTAAATGCTAAGTATTATTTATGAATTATATTCTAAATGAAGATTAGTGGAGAGGCCATGGGAAGAACACACAGATGGCATTATGAGGGCAGAGAGAGCAGTGCATGGTGCAAAGATCAACCTGGAAGCAGAAGAAAGGCAGCAAAGCAAAGTAAATGGTTAACAAAACAAGAAGAGATGGTTTGGCTTAACAAAGTAAAGTGAGAGTGAAAGGGCTGTGAGCAATAAACAGGTGAGTTAAAAAAAAAATCAACATAACAGCAGGCTGGAACTGGATGGAACATGTTTGGAAATGGAAATGGTAATAAAAAAAAGTTTAAAGAAACAGGCAAGAAGAGCCCTACTTTGTACATAACACTGTGATTTATATATTCTCTTTATTGCAAAGTAGCTCCTGTTCCCTTAGAGTGTTAAAGCCTTGTTCAGGCTAACAGAGCACAGACACTTCAGTGAAGTGGTTAGAAATGCTGCACTACCAAGGTGACTGAGCATGTAAGCATTCGTAAGATTGGAGCCTCAGCGTGGACCACAAGGCAAGTGATGAAAATGTTATAGACACACAAAACTGCATGATACTGTGTTATATAAGCTGTTCTGAATATTGTGAATGGCTCCATCAAGGGACATTCAGAAAATTATGGTAAGTGGTTCTGGACAGAGCAACCACCTCTTCTTTCAATCACGTCCAATGTCCATGAACGTATCTGTGAGTATTTCAGTTTTCTTCCATATTATACAGGTGAAGCACTTGCTTAACTTTCCTTCATAGTTAGGAAAGTATATTTTGGCAACACAGCAGAAAAGACTGGAAGCACATTTTTTCCCAAATACTGGGAAAAATATTTATAAATATTCATACCCAAGTTCTAAACTAAATTTTAGTTTAACTTCATTCTCATCAATCTGTTATTTCCTTTTCAGCGATGTTCAAGTACACAGCTCTTACTACCATGAATATTCATCAAGTGTAGCTTTGGACATGAAGTGGTCAGTTAATTCAAAAAAGTCAGCTTTGAAATTGTGCTGCGGGTTGTAATTCTTGCAAATCATTTGAGTTGTAGCTGAAAAAAAATAAGTAGTACGATGTCATCTATGCATAAGACCCAAATATTGTAAAGTGCTTATTTCAAGAATATGCAGTTAGCTGTGAATGGTCCTATACTACGATTCACTGAGATTTATCAGGAAATAGCCAAATATTCAAAAGGAATGGACAAATCCAAGAATTGTGTGATCTGCTCAGACAATTCACAAATGGACCCAACAAGCAACATGATCCCAAGAGATTGTTCATGGAAATTATTTGCTTCATTTCAGTTCTTAACACAGATGAGCAGCTGAGCTTCACCTCCTCTGCAGCAGAGGAGTGATCTCTAAGGTTTTTCCTACCAGCATTACTAGAAAATTAATTAATTAAGTTTGGACAGTTCTCCCTCAGTTGTTTCACTGACCCGCAAATCCAGAAAGCTGTTTTGAATAAATGTGGAGAAAAACATGAAAAATTATATATGTTGGATTGACTTTGATCTCTAAAAATGAGGATGATTTTATTTTAGGTATATAATATTACTGCTAGCCTCTGTTCATTAGGCAATCCTTCCTTTTCCGTCCACTCTCGGTTTGACACATCTCCAGCATGAAATGGACTAAGATTGCCATGAAACTGAAAGCTGTGGGTGTGAAAATTGGGGAATGCATAGACAATTTCTTCTTTCCTTTTGAAGCATATGCCAGTGAATAGGTCTTCTTTCTTTTCTCAGCAGTTTTCTGTATTTCTGTAAATAAACCTAGACTAGAAAGTCCAGAGGAAATTCCTTTAGAGGAATTCTATCAGAGCCACAGAATATCAGAGACCAAAAGCCAGGGATGGACTCATCCCCTAAATGGTACACTGACTGAAAACTGTCAGAAAGATTGGGTCACTTTTCTACTTGAGCTTTTCCAATGGGAAAAAGCAAGAGAAAATGGGAGATCATTGAAGAGCATTAAAAAGAGTCACAAAGCAGCTGCAAATATAATGATTCTGACATAGCTTTTTGGCTACCATGATGTGTTTTAAGAAGCACATAGACATGTAGGGGTAAATTTTTGTCTGGTCAAAGTAATATGAAAGTTTTCCCACCTATTAAATGTGGTCGAAAAAGTGAAAGAAATCTAAACATTGAGCATAAAATATTAATATGAAACCCTTCAATTCACAGTATTTCTAGTTCTTTGTGCACAGTAAATTTGGTAGCATTACTACCTGAGACATACATGACATAAAGATCCCTTCTAGAAAAAGCCAATAATAAGTGGCAAAATAAATATTGGCAGAACAAATAAACATTGGCAGAATTTTCTTTGCAATCTGTATAGCATATTTGTTGTACCAATCTGCTGTATGTGATGTCTGGATAGAGCAATATTTAATATGGTTAAGAAGGTTTCCTGCATAGTTGTGCAAAACTAAAACTTCCCTTACTTGAACAAGTGATCCCAAGCAAGATGGGCAGGTGTTAACAGGAAGGCAAGGAGCATTTAGTTATCAGCTTCTACAGACATGGTGAAGGGCAGGACATTTGTAAAACTTGAGCTCATGGCTACAGGTGTGCTTCCTTAATGGCCACACAGCCATTAAATATATCCTACTAACCACATTTCTATGAAACAGAAACACTTAACAGCACAGAATCTACTGTTCCATTATCATACACTCGGGTACCTAAGTCTTGAAATATACAATTTCAGGACTTCTGAGAAAAACTCTGATAAATTTACTTGTTTGTAAGTGGAAAGCAGAAGCTGTTCCAGATATGTCTGTATATATGGAGATAGGAGTCAAAAGCAAAATGAATATTGAAGGTTATAATGTATTTGTTTGCAACCAAGGCCAGCCCCAGTGATTGCCAAACCAAAGATTGGGCAGCCAACTGTTCACTGCCTTGACTAAACAACATTTAAAGTCTAAGGCTGCTCAACCATCTTAAGAGTGTCTGAAAAATTATCCATAAACTGAAGTTATTTGCATGTATATATTTAAATATTACTGATGTTATGGGGAAAAAATAGTCTTTCAAATTGTCAATTAAGTTAGGTTTAATTGAAGGGGTTTGGAGATAAATACCTGTCACAGGTTTTACAGAGATTTTGCTACCAATGGCAAAGAAATCTCTTGCTTAATGTAGCTAACTTAATTACATGAACAGGAATTGAGAATCTCAGACACTTCTAAAAATAGTGACAGAAAACTGGAAAGGAATGCTTCAGTTCTTCTTCCACCATGCTTAAATGAAAGTCAGCCTACATGACTAGCCTTTAATGAAATTTTCTGTCAAGTTAATTACACATTACCTAATAATTAAATATCAAAAATACTTATAGAACATATATTTTCATGAAAGATATGTTTTCATTAGTTAACATTTATGTTGTGGTTGATTTGCTACATATGACAGCATTTTTAAATTTACCTCACCTTTTTAAACATCTCAGGTGTTTCATTTTAACATTAATTTTGCAGTTTGGAAATAAGAATATGACAAGCACATCTGTAGCTCAGGTAAAATATTTTAATAAAGGACTAATATTAGTAGAAAAGGAATAAGTGCACTAATATATCATTGACATGCTGGTGACTAGTAGCTCTTCTTAAATTTAATTTTCTATTTTTTTCTCCATAACTCATCCATTTATTATTGTTGTAATATCTTATTTTTAAAAATCTTTCTTCATTTTGGCAGTTTGTGAAGACAAATCTAAGGTAAGAAAGATATTTATACATAATATTTGTAGAAAACTGTTACTCTGTTTTGCAACTGAGAATGTCAAACCAAAGGACTTCACTATACTTTTCACTTTGCAATTTCTTTTTATGAGTTCAGTATGAGACATATGACCATGATTTGGCACATTGTCAGTCCATTTAATTTTCATCCAAAAGCCACAGAGCCACATACTTACCTGCTTTTATATGTGCTGGTAGGGATATTAGAGAAGAATGACACATTCCTTGCTGTGACATATGTTTTCCAGGCAGGTTTAGTTGAATCATTTAATGCTAGATCCACAGAGACATTCAGACCCAGAGCCAACCTACTTAATTTTAAATTTGAATATAAAATGAAGTGAGTGTCCCTAGAAAGAGCTTTCATAATCTGATAGTCAGTATTTGCCTAAAAGGTAGAAAAAAGTATATCTGGTTTCCTTGAGGTGGAAAAGGGAACAAAGCCTTGCCCTTCCTCATTAGATTACTTCATTAAAGAATAGCCCCCCCCCCTTTTTTCCTTTTTTTTTTTTTTTTTGGTTTGTTTGTTAACAAGGTGATAAGGTGGACATACATCTCAAGTTAGGGAAGTTTTTTCAAGACCTCAGTCTTGTCTGTGTGCTTTAAGGATGCCCTGAGCAGGTTGAACTGAGATGCTCACTATAGGCAAGGAAATAGCTTATTTGAGAATCTCAACAGCACTTAAATAGAGGTAGAAACTGATCTATTCAGGACTTTCAAGACACTCAAGGATCTCCTTTATATAGTGCTTTTATCTAAGGACTTCAAAGCACTTCATAAAATAAGTATAATTTCCTCATTTCACTGAATGAGAACCCAAGGAGGTATAGTATTTACACAGGGCACTTTACCAGTCTTCACACAGCCATGAGGCAATCTCACTCCTAGTCTTGCTTTCCCAGCATACTCCAGGTTGCACTAGTCTTACTGTGTTCAGGATTACTAGTTAAAACACCTCAACTCACAGCAACTGTTAAAGTCAAGTAAGATAATGTTTAAATTAGGCATGGCTGAACCCTTTGGGATTCTAAGATTTCTCTTCTATGTACATTTTATAATTAGAAAACAGATATTTTTCTTTGCAGGTTCAGCTGAAGAATTTTGAGACTGCTTGTTTTAGAACATTTTGTTGAGAAAATAGCAGGAAATCATTGCCTCCATTTATAGTAGCAGTTAGTCTAAAAAATCATTTTTTCTAAATCTGAAACACAAGCTACATAGGTATATCTGACCGTAAATAGAGAAGAAAAGATGCTGTTGAGTAGTGCTGTAATCCGAAATGGCTGAGATGATGAAAGAACTAAAACCCAATATTAAAATAAGGGTGTCTTAACATTCAGAACTTTGAGAGCATTATAGATAGAGCAGACTGATGAATCAGGGTGTTTGGTCAGGTTTGAAAGCAGAGAAAGGTTCTCTGGTTGCCTGGATTTTCATGTATTTAAAATAAAACAAAACAAAAGGTCAAACAAATTATCTGTTAAAAAAATGGGATTAGGTACATTACTGTAAATAAGCAACACTGTAATGAAGAAACCTGGCTGTTGCTAATTTCTTATCATTGCCAAAATAACCAAAGTCTGAATTAATAAGAGATCAGTTTAGCAGTTAAACAGAAATTTGATCAGGACTGTCCCAGTGAAAGCGTGGTAGAAATTATTCGGTTTTGCCAACCTGAGCACAGTAATGACCCTTCCATGGGAAGCTTTAGGCTCCCACATTCATGACAAACCCTCGTAACAGCAGTCAAGACCCCAAGAACCCAGCATTTTCCAGTTCCCTAGAATTACTCATCATAATGAACCACATTTTTATTCTAACATTGAGAAGCTCAAGTCCACAGAAGCCCTGGGAATAGCTCTGTCTAAAGGGCTCTCTAAATGTGGCTGAACTCTCAAGCCCTCTCAAGGTTACTTGTTTTTTTGCAAACCACACTGTAGAGTCAATGTTTGGTGACTCCCCACTTCACCTGCCACAGAACTGGCAAGCAGCCTTGGCTCCAGCCTGTGCTCACCTTCTGCTTTTAGTGCTGAGTCAAAAAGCCAGGGCTGAGCCAGAAGCTAAGGAGCAAACCACTTTCAGTTTTCTTTGAAAATGTTTCATTTTCATACCCAGGAGAATAAAGTTGATAGACCTTTATTCATAATTCTAGAATTCTTTGAAAAATGCTTTTTCTGACTTCTGGTCACTCTGCTTCATGGTGAAAGCTATCTCTGAGATCTGATAATAGTTGAAAAATGACATAGACAAGACACCACAGATCAGGACCTTGAAGGATTTTAAGGAGCTTTGTATGGATCATTACAGCTGTGCTGAGATAAACAAGTGTGAGCCTGGAGAAATACCTGTTTTCAGTAATGTTATTTTGAGGTATACCATGGAATCAAAATAATTTTCTACCAAGCCCAGAATTTGTGAGGAGGCTGCAGATTTTTTGGTTTTCCTCCCTCTCTGCCCCACCGTGCTTTCCTTGGCACTGGAGTTGCAGCAGGAGTGAGGGAGTGACTACCCTGTAGCCCCTGGTCACCTTCAAGCTCACCCGACATGTGTGATCTTCACCATGGGGAGGGCATGGTACTGTCCCATTGTGACTGGCCTTCAGGGGACACAGTCTGACCTGTGGCAGGACTGCTAGCATGGAGCTAAGGTGGTCTGAGCACTCCCTCCTTTTTCTGCCACCCAATTGCTTTTACTTAGTTAAGCCCCTTTCTGTACCTTCTGCACACACAAGAGAACATGAACAGAGATGGTTTGGGATTGTCTGTAGCACAAAAAAAATACCCCAGCATCTTGAAGAGATGGTCAAACTGCCATATGGAAGGAAAGAAGTAATGCACAGGTGTGGGAGAAACTGGAGACAATCTCTTCCTTTTGAAGGAAACGATTTGAAAAACAAGAAATAAAATATCCTTACGCTGCATTTATATCAATGAATGTCTACACTCGAGTGATGGGAGGCAGAGAAAACACTATTTTGGAAAGGTTCTTAGGGAACAACTGATTTGAATATCAGAAGTGAAGGGATATCTGGAAAACTACCGATGCTTGCTGCTTGAGGAAGGTAAGGAGCACCATGGGATTCTGTCTCTCCTTCAGAAAGAAGCAGACCATTGTCAAATACTGAATACCATACTAACTATAACTGACTATAAGGTTTGCATCTCCTTTGTTGTTCTATAATAACAAATTCATTATATTCCTATATTGAAGTGTCACAGCAAAAAGAAACTTAAAGCACAAATTTATGTATGATTAGCTTGTTAGTGGTGGTTTTTAGGAGTCTTATTTTTTCCCCTCAGCTCCAATCCTACTGTTTTTTTAAATTTCTCCAGGGCATGTCATATATAGTGAAAAATCTCAATGGAGGCCCACAGGTATCACCGCTGTTTAGTCAGACTTCAAATTGGGCTCTAATGGTTTTAGATAGAAGAGCAGATGGAGAGGGTTTGTTCACTAGTCGGTGCCCTTGCCTCAGAGTTCACCTCAAGTTGTTTTCAGAAATTCTCACTTCATGCACATTACTTATTTATATCATCACTTTTTTTTTCCCACTTCATAGATAATTGCTACTTAATTGATACTGCTTTTATACAAGCTTCCACAATAGCAAGCAACAAGACACACTGCTAAATAGAGGAATCATTAATCTGTGTATATATTCTGGATTTCCTTTAAAGATGGGCTGGAAATACGCAAAGTCATTAGTAGTTTGTTTGCAACAGTGTATTTAAGAAAGCTCTATGGAGAATGTGTCAACAGCCAGTATGTAACAGAGCAATTAACACAGTACTTTTGTACTTTTGACTGTTAGCATGGGAGTAAACAGAAGCAGATGTGAAGTGTTTGTGCCGTTAGTATTCACAGACTGTTCTGACATATGCAAATACAACCAATGCTTACAGAGCTTGCAACCCTTATTGTACCATGACCTTACTTACCAAACCCTGGGATGGGACTGCTACATTTGCACACTTTTCTGATAATTATTAACAATACGCAGATACTACCTTTTTGTTCTTAAAGCATTGCTGACTGTAATGGTAAAGCTTCACAGATAAATATGTTGCTAATGTTATGCATACATGGCTTGTTTTAGATACTGTTTTTTTTTCAATGCAAATAGAGAACAAATATTAAGAAGAAGTATTGAAAACTATGTACAACAAGATAGAACAGGAAACGCCTCTGAAATACCTGATTCAGATCTAATGAAGCCCACTGAAGTTCAATTGTTAATATATGCATCAGATTCTGCGTATTTAGGACAAAGTTCAACCTTTTATTGCCGTAGTCTTAAAATATATATCTTACAAAAGCAACTCCAATCAGGCTGTTAAATAGGATGCCGACACTGAAATTATTTTTTGCCTTGTAAAAAAAAATATATAATGTACTTGACCTAATAAAATCACCTTCATTCTAAAATAAAAAATAAAATTAAAAAAAAAGAAAAGAAAAGAAGAGAAAAAAAGAAAAAAAGAAAAAAGAAAAAGGACAGTTTCTTGTGTTCAGTTATTTTTCATGTGAACTATATATATCTGATATACCTGGACTTACTACAGTGATTTTCATCTTCAAATATTATTTTAAACCTAGCTATGTTAGAGAGGTGAAGGTCAGATGAGATTTTATTTTCAAATTTTCTGTTACAGAAATTTCTGTTATATGTTTCCAGAATAGGGATTAAACAAAACTGAATGAAATTACAGAATTTACAATGATGTTTGACATTATTTACTAGGTGGAAAAAATTTTGCCTAGAAAGAACACAACTCATAGAAAATATAATCAAAAAGAATATTGACAGACCATTTCTTCAACTGTGTTTCCCTGAATGAAGTCAGAAACAATGTACCCTAAGCATACTACCTTTTTGTTTTCTGTAAAACAATAATGGCTCATGAAATTAAAATTCCTTTTTGCAGGTGAATGTATGTTTGTTTCCATTTTGGTTTCCCTACCGTAAATTAGTCTTAGCAGATCTCACCACACAATTCTCTCTTTCTCAACTGGATGCACAATAAGGCATCTTCTTATTTTGGCTTTACCGGGAAAAAAAATCCTACTATAGGATTAGCAGGGAGAAGAGTCAGAGGTGGAGCAGCACCACTCTCCAAGATGCAGAGGCAGGAGGGCGCTGGGCTGGGGGCTTGGAGCAGCAACCCTGTGGTCATCCACTTCAGGAGGCTGCACAGGACCTGGGGAAAGTGTTATTGCAGCTGCACATCCATTATGTTGTCATTCCCACATTATTAATTTCAAATAATCTGTATTTCTGTATTTATTGTTGCAAAGAAAGGTGGTTGCTATATTGCTGCCACTAATGGAAATATTTTCCTTAAAATATTGCATTTGTGTCCTTATGATTTCTTGACTTCTCAAGATCATAGGGACAGGCTGAAGTTTTAAAGGTTTTGAGATATTCAGATGTTTGGGAATGTAGTGAGGGTGTTTAAGATGTTCAGGGGTTTTCCTTACCAGGAGTTTTTAGTTCTGTGTTATGGAAGTACATTTCCTTTACCATTTTTTTTAAATTATTATTATTATTTTTCAAGTTTCTGATAATATTTGAGGTACTTGGAAAGGTTAGTTTTTCAGGAAGCTGAAGCTGTTTTTTTTCAGTATTCTTTTCATTCAGGGTTGGATTCTTTTTGTGTGTATGTGGTTTTGACACCTGAAAAGCACAGGTGTTAAAATTAATTGCAGACATTTATTTTCTCATTCAGAAACCTATCCAAAATAATCATTACCATAGCTTTCCAATTTTCTTGGTTGTCTTTTTTTTTTTTTTAATTTAAAAGATGCTACTTCCTGAATAAATAGCAAGTTGTAAAGAAATGAAGACAAGGGACATGATACTTAGTACAGTTCGTTAAAGGAAATGCCATTCAGTATTACAGTTCTAGTCACTGTCTTTTCCCTAAAATTAGGCCACTGTCTAACTCACAGAAGCATTTTGCAGTAAACGTAAGCAGTCAAAGGTATTGTATACTGTTCTGGATGGACTAATGCCAAAACAAGTACAGTACATGTAGTAGATTTATCTGAGTAGTTTATCTGAGCTCTTTAGTCCCAATGTGCCCCAGGGGTTCAAGCTGTTCTACCAAGCACCTAGACTGAGAGTGACTTTCCTCCAAGTTTCTGCTTCATCTCAGCAACTATCTTGCTTATCTAAATAATCATTTGTCCGCAGCTGCAGGCAATCAGCGTTTTGTGCATACAGTGTAGATTCCCAAGCCAAATTATGAGATAATGAAAATACATGTAATTACATGTTGGCATGCTAGTCTAAATATAAATTACACTTGGGAGAAGGAAAAGAAGACAAGACAGTAGCAGGTGAATAAGAAAACAAAGGAATGCATTTTTGAAGTCATAGAATACCAGATTGGAAGGGGCCTCAAAGATCATCCGGTCCAACATTTCTTGGGAAAAGCACGGTCTAGATAAGATGGCGCAGCACCCTGTCCATCTGGATCTTAAAATCTCTGATGTTGGGGAATCCACCACTTCCCTGGGGAGATTATTCCAATGGCTGATTGTTCTCATTGTGACTTTTTTCTTTTTTTTTTTTTTTTTTTAGTGTCCTTATGTGTCCAAATCCTTCGTGATCTTGTTTTTCAGCAAAATTGGTACATACATTTATGCTGCATTTACTTAAATGATTATTTGTGAATTAGAATGTTCAGCTCTGTTTGAGGAAGTACTCAACAGCCCATGATTTCTACAGTGTTTAACTGAACATTTGGGGAAAAAAGTTAGCATATTGGGATTGCAGATATATTTTCATATCAGTGTAAAATTCTGAAGCTTTTCCTTTGAAATTTCATATAAAAGACCACACAGAACTACTTTCTTAAACAGTTTTGTTGTGTCCTACTATGTATTCCTTTAAAAGATTTGGATCACTTTTATTTTGTGAGAGACACCTGTCTTTTTTTTTTTTTTTTTTTTTTTCAAATATATGATTTGCAACCTTCCAGACAGTCATGGTCAAGCCACCATGAAAGCTGCAGAGTGCTCTGACACCTTTTTAATGTGTTTTACTTTTAAGATTCCCACTTTTCACTGATGTGCTGCACATAATCCTGTGCCTCCTTATCACTCAGCTTGTTTAGGAGTGCCTGTGCACTGCTGTCTTGAGTAGACAAGCCC
This sequence comes from Megaceryle torquata, assembly GCA_024611175.1. Taxonomy (NCBI): domain Eukaryota; kingdom Metazoa; phylum Chordata; class Aves; order Coraciiformes; family Cerylidae; genus Megaceryle; species Megaceryle torquata. The sequence continues at coordinate 73,937 of JANIJG010000380.1, read as the reverse complement.
AAATTCATTCCTGGAAAAGTTACTCAACCTGGATACTCAAGAGACTCTTACTGTGAACTGCTTGTATTCTACAGCAAATAATGCATCTGCCATTTGTCCACTTGGCATGGTGGCCACACATCATGTGCATGATGTGTACCTGTCTCCTATCCAGTGACACTGTATGTAGGTTTTGGATGAGAAGCAGCTTGGCAGGTTTAGAGAGACTCTTGTGGCTCTGAATGTTATTTGGTGTAACTTCATTTTTTAGTTTTTCTTGAGCACTTTCTAAATGCAATATTATTTTAAGCTTTCACAAAGGATTTTATTACTGACAAACAGATTGCATTTCCTGAAAGAGGTGTTTTAGATTGAAATGCATACTCATTCTCAATACCTTAATCTGTTAACCTCTCCCTCACTGAGCTCATATTATTCTGTTTTATAAATTCTGTTGTTAAAAACTGGAATCCAGAAGTTTGGAATGTTTGAATCTGAAATGAGATCTGTTACCAAAAAGAATTATTAGTGAAACATTCTCCCGAAGAACCCTTTTTTATCTCATAAGATAGATGACTTTTGGGACAAAATACAAATGCATTGTTTTCAGGAGTTAGTTTACACAGACCCATATCTGCAGTGGACATAATGAAATGTTCTTATTTTACTTTTAGTTTTGGGTATGGGAATTTTATGTTAATTTAATATCTTGTTTTCTTGAACATTTCCTTACACTTTGTTTCTTTAAAAAAAAAAAAATAATTTTGAGAAACTCTATTTGCAGTCATGTTACTTACAGAAAATATATATAGTAATTTTTTCAGTTTCTACACTTTTTACTTAATATTGCTTTTTGAGTTTTCTTAACGTTTCACCATGAAATCAATTATAATTTCAGGGGGCAAATTCAATCTGTAACTTGAAGAATTCAGATGCAGTGAAGTATAATTGTTCTTAAGTTTGCAATTATTCTTATGTTTGAAATGGTAATTCTGTAAATTTTAGAATAATCCATGACATTTCTTGCTAACTTTTTTACTTTCACCATTAAATACATTTTCAGTGACTAATACTTCTCTCAGACTTCAAACTTCATATAATTCATCACTTCCAATTGCGTGAATACAAGATGGGATTCCATTCATGCCTTTATTTACTACATAAAATACTTGGAGCTGCATGAAAAGCCTTCATTATGCTGCATGTTTCCCTACAGCATACAGACAGCCACAAAACAGATGTCTGGAGGCATCTTTGCAAGGATGAAGGTGGGGAGACAGATGAGACCATGGGGAGAACACTACAGAGATCAGGACTTTGACAAAAGATTGCTGTGATATAGACACTTTATATTTGTTACAAAGAACCTTAAGCACATCAGGAACAATGGCCTTAGAAGTACCTGCCTTTCCCCTAATTCCTGTTATGCTGAGTAAGAGTTTACCAATCTCTAGTAAAATCTCCATCACTGACTATTTTTATCAGGACTGGATATTCCTGAGTGATTAGCTGAAGCTCCACCACAGCTGCTAGACTTGCAAGAGGAATTACATTCTCATTAAGCAGTGATGTTAGATCATCCTGCAGCCTTTTCCAAGCTCAGAGGAGGTAAGAGAGGAAAGCTGTTTCTTTGTGGACATTCCTTTAATGGTTCAGAGCCTGTTCAGTGTTGTCCTCAAACTGACTTTGAAAATCCATTAAAATGCACAAAAGATGTGGAGATAACAAGCAATCATGGGCTTCATGGAGGAATTTTGGGGTGATATTTGTTAAGCCTAGACATTAGCCATTATCCTGACTAATCAGCATTGTCCCTTTGGTCCCTTTGAGCCTCAGAGGCTTTATTTTTTTTTTTTTTAATTGGGTCATCAGTATGCACATAGCTTTGTTGAGCAATGGACACATCCCTGTTGCACACACCCACTGGTGACAAAGCAAGCAAGAGGATGAGGCTCTATGCTATGTCCCTAAGATAAGAGCATCACCCTTGCTCGACTTGTGTGGATGTGCTCTTGGGCCTTCTGTCGTTGGGCTACATTGTGTCCACCAAAGACCCTTCTCTCATGAGTCTGATGAGTACTTAATTGTTCCATAAAAAGCACAACCATTTCTGCTCTCATGAGGATGAAAGGACCCCAGCCATCTTTCTTACTCTGTTCCCACACTTGATAGTTACGAAGGTCAATGACACCAAATGTTCAAGGAGGAGTGGTCTTTTAGGAGTGAAAATATTTTCTTCTCTTTCTCAAATCTCCTCAGACTTTATTTCAGAAGTTGTTTGATTTTTCTTTCACCTTTTATGCTCAGCTAACCATTTTCAGACTAGCATACTCCACTATGCTCAACAAACTGACAGCATCATAGCTGTGAAGTATGCACATTTGTATTTTGTAAAAGCAGGTTTAACATAAAAAATTATTTGAATGGATTGCTTACAAAAAAAGGCAAGGATCAGGACTTTTGCATGTCATATTAAGATAATAATGTAATACAATTAGAGAGATCAGCTGAGTCTCAAGCAGTGACACAAGAAACAGATCCAACAGAACATCAAAATAAGCTTCCAGCCAAATAGTCTGCACAGATTTTTCTTATATGATAGTCTGCCTCTACACACATATAAAGGAGGCATAGTATCAGTACCTCTACTTCACAGTTGCAGAACTGAGATTCAAAGGGGTAATGTGACTTGCCCTTATTCACAACACAGACTCCAAGTCTCCTGAATTTGGTTTTCCTAGTTCAAGCATCATTTTTCAGCCTGCATGACAAGGGCAGAGGCTGGGGCAGGTCCACTGCAACAACTTCAGCCTTTGTAATTCTGCTGGCTAACTGAAATGAGTGTGCCGGCAAAGACATTTAAAAAAAAAAAAAAAAATAGTTTTTTCCTGTTACATCCTGCATAGAGTTTCAACATAAAAACTCCTTCTGCTAATCTAAGCGCATCTTTCCTAGGGCTTTGGTGTTGGTATGTGGGAAAGACTGGCCACAGATCACCTGTCCACTTGGATCCTCCAATTCAGCTTTATGGGATTCTGCCCCATGGGCTGAAACAAGCACCTACATCAGCTACATTTGTATTTCCCCCAGACTGCTGACAGCTCTTTTGCCAAAAGTTACCACCCTATACTAGCAAGGAAAGAAACAGATGTGTACTCTTAACCCCGGCCACTGCAGTTTACAGTCCAGAATAATAGTACAAGTATCCTCATTTATGGTTGGAACTAATACACTGGACCACATAAAGAACTGTTGGAAGTGCAAGCAAACATTTCCTTTTAACATCCCTGTTATGAGGACAGTAAATACCATAAATTAGACAGAGCTGCAACCTAGGCCAATGTTGCATGTACTCCCACCACAGGTCCAGTTAGTGATTATGAGGATAAATTCACTATTATCCAACCAAATAAAATTCAGGCACTTGAGATAACCAGATGAAGCAACAGCAGAGCTATTATTTGCAGAAATTTCTGGAGCCCAAGGGAACCTCCAGAAAACTACAAGAATACAGCTGCAGAGACCATCTCTAAAAGTGGGGAAAAGAAGTTGTAAAATTAGAAAATTAGTTAGAAAACAGACAATTTTCCTTCAGGGACCAAAAAAACTGTAGGTATGAAAAAGCAAGGAAATGCTGAGTAAATAGCTAAAAATAATTAAGATCTGTAATAACCAGTATGGATTTGTCAGAAGCAAATGAAGTCAAACCATCCTAATCCCCCTGTGTGACAGCAAAAAATAACAGTGCATAGCAGAGAATAGTGGATGTTATATGTCTTGACTTTAGTACATTTTTTTTGAAACTTTATTCACATAATAATCTTAAAAGTAAGCTAGGAAAACAGCCATCAGGAAACTACTATGTGATGAGTGAAAAACTGTACTCAGAGAGGATTTATTAGTGGCTCACTGTCAGAACAGGAAAAGACACATGGAGTGGGTTTGCACAGGGGTCTGTCTTCTTTTGCTTTTCAGTATTTTTATTAATGACCTGTATGACGGCAAAGAGAGGTTGCTTGTTAAATCTGCAGAACACACCATGCTGGAAATGCTGTAAGGATGCTGGAGAAAAGGAACAGGAATTCAATAGTATTTTGACAAATTGGTAAAATGATGGTAACACCATGGTTTTTATGGAGTTTAGTGTCTACTTTCCCATCTGTTAAAAGTTGTTATTATTTTTTAAATCAAAGTTTTATTCTCCTCTAGATAATTTATTGGCAATGTGCATGCTTCCAGCACAAAACAGAAATGTGCGTTGTTCCTGCACCCTGAAATAACTGTGGAGTTGTAGGCAAAAGTCATGAGTATTTTATGAATTGTGACATCAGATAATTTTCTTAATATTTGATAATTTCACATTCCAAATCAAAATAAGATGCTCTAGATTGTATCTGTAGGATTATGTGAAGCTATATAGCATAAATTCAGCCTCAAGCCTCAATGCTTCAGTGCATACCTTAGGTATAAATACTCTTTCATATAGGCCTACTATATAGCATCACTAAATTATATGAACTCGATTAATACAAAATCAATGTGGATTCAATTTAGCAACTTGACAAACCTTGGCACCATGCTACATACATTATTTGTACTACGCCGTTTTAAGAAACATGCTTTATATAAAATAATTTACCTAAGTAGCGTGAATCACTAGCCTGAAAAATAAATGCAGAGACCCTCAGTGGGTCCTTGATGCCTCCATTTTCATTAGAAACTTTAACATTTATCTCTTTGTTTTATGCCTGTTAGATAGAATTATTGTCCACCCCTGGAGACATTAGATTAGGGATTATAAAATCAATGTGGTGTAAAACCCTTGTTCCAGCACTTTCAAGACACCTCTACAGAAAGAGAAAACAGCATCTGCATCCTGACCCACCATGTGGGACAACATTGCCTAGCAGAACACTCTCTTCAGGAACTGCTAACTTGACAGCCTGTATAAAGTTAGATAAGGGGTGATACTGTGTTCACCGAGACATAATTATTCAGCTCACCAAGCAAGGTAGCATTGCACCCTTCAGGACTTAAATCAGCCAGCTCAGTACAAGCCAAAAAGCACTTGATTCACTGACAGGTTATTCAGATTAATTAAGACACTAAACTTGGTCAAGTGTAGTTGACTTTCCTTAAAACAAATAATTAGAACTGGAAGCATGTCAAAGGACTGCATTCTTAGAAGGTTTCATATTCCCGTGTACATAAATACATTATTCTGCTGTCCTATAAGCATTCATTTTAAATCCAGTGACTACCTCTCTATGTATTGTTATTTAAGAGATGATTGAAGACTGTCTCGAAATAACTGCTCACCCAGGAAACGAGTGTAGGCAGAAATCTTTATTAGGTTAAATAATAGTGTTGGTTTTTAACCCACCACATCACACAGCATGGTGTATCTTTTCTATTCGGCTCTGAAAAGGGGCAGAAGTGGTAAATTACCCCATGGAAAAACATACTTTTATAATGTCTGTCCTAATAGGCATAACAAAGAGGTTTGACTGATTCAGGTGGTTTATATAAACATATGCTTATCCAAGCCATTAAAAATCCTCCAGTTGCTCTGAGAGGCATTCAAATTTCTGTGAATCTTTATTGACCTGTACTTAAATATAATAAGCTGATTCAAATAACATAATTTATTTCTGCTACCAATGGCTAAGATCATCATGAACATGAGAGCAAATTTAAGAGCATTTTCCAACAATCTCAACAGTTTCCAGATTTCATCAACCTCTGCCATACACATGGCATGGGAAGAAAACTGGTGCATGCCCTAATGTTGTCACTGCTGCATGTTGTTGTGTTAAGAATGAGACAAAAAAAAATACAGCACATACTGTTTCTATATCAAAATAATTATCTTGTAAAGATGGCTTGATATTATTCACATAGCAAATTTAGTTTAATTACTGCACCTCACAATGTTTTAAAACATAATTTAAACCAGCCATCTGCATTTTTAATTGCATAACTGTCACTATACTAACCAATACATTGCGTAGGAAAACAACATCAATGTTATTATTTAGGGTAACATTACATTTGAGAGGTGTTGCAGTGAAAGTCTAAACATATATTTCCTGATGAAGATCTTTTCTTCAATAAAAGCAACGACAGAGTGGTGCTGGCATTATACTACTCCTATAACTAGCTACTTATTTTTCATGCTTTCTAGTCTAGTTTAAATGGAATGGAAAATACTAAAAATATAACATATTAATTTCTATTATTTTATGTTGGCAATTTTTCTTCAAAAAGCTGTGGGTTCAGAATAGGTATATAAAAGCACATTCTTTCTTTAAGCTCTGACTTCAGCAGGGGAATTCAAGCAGGACAGAAGACCATCAATGTTCCCGTTGTTAGTGACCAGCCAAAGTCTGGCCACTGCTTGTGATGACTTTCTCACATGGACATTTTCACTTGAAAAATGGTTCTAATAAAAATAAAGAGGTTAGGTATCTGGGATGAGAAGTGACTCACCTCATGCTGTCTTTCCTGTCCTCTGCCTAAACCCCAGGCACGTGCTCCCACCATGCTCATTAGAGTGGAGGGCAACCTAGTCCCTTGGCTCTCCTGCAGGCAACGACTCATCATGCGGGAAGAACTTTAAAGCCACAAGTGACAGATAAGTATCGAGCTTCTGAATGTACCTTTGAAAAATCCTCTGAGCATTTTATTTCACAAAATGGTAACCCGTGCATTTTCTAGCTTCCCACAGCCTGTTTTTCTTCACAGTGACTTTCAAGTCCAGTGAAGTATATATCCTTTTGCTCAATATACTTTAAAATTAATTAATCAGAAATGTATTTTGTTTAAGAAGGGAATGAAGTAATTTTTCTCTATTAACCAAAAATGCAGCTAAGTTTCTCTAAAACCTTTATGCCTTATTTCAGATTGTAATAAAAAAAAAAAAAAAAAAAAAAAAAAGAAAAAAAAAAAGAAAAAAAGAAAAAAAAAGAACATAGGTGTCCATTGTGGTAAATTTGAATTTTATAGGCTAAATTCAAACTTACATCCTCAAAACTCCAATTCTGTTAAAACCTCATTTTGTAGGCATGTAAGGACCCTGGAGTAGATCTGTACTATACTTTAGGTACTACTCTGGGAAGGATAAAAGTAATGGTACCATGTCTACAGACTGCAGGAATTTAGGATAGGTCTGTATAAAAGTCATATTAAGTTTTATACCCTAAACTACATAATTCTGTTAAAACATAACTCGTGTCCAAGCAAGACAGATAATGGGGATGAAGGGGCTTGGGTTTTGTTTTAGAGGTGTCATTGATATACTTTAAAAAGTGATGTTCCTCAGACACCAAACATGCAGAGCTTTCCCATCTGATAAAGAAATTGACCATGCATCTCCTACTTTCCAGGAGGATACCTTAAGCATTAGGGTCTAAGGTATTTTACAGTAAAACTTCATGAGGTTTTTTTTCTAGAATCAACCAACTCCAGGAGAACATAAAACAGAATAAAGAAAGAAAGAAACAAACAAACCAACCTAAAAACAACAAAACCAATGTGCACACCAGCATAACCTCTCTTTCAGCACATTAGCATGGAGACAGTGTCACCTCTGTGTGTCTATACATCTTCCACCCTGAATCCAGTCCCAATCCAGCAGCTTGGAGCAGGGACAGGAGTTCAGTCTGGTTTTGCCTTCCACATGATGTGTTCCATATTCTACAAAGATCACCTTTTTTTTGTGAATGAGACTGTTATATATTTAGCTTGAAAAATAACACTTCTATCTCATACCTTTTTTAAGAGAGCTGAAGACAAGATGAGTAAGAACCAGGAAGTTAAGGAAGGACACAGGAGTGAAGCTGTCAGTTCTGCTAAGTGTTTTTCTATGGTTCAAGTTTCTCCTGTGAACCTGCTGGATGCTGAAACCCTTTCTATAAATCCTTAATAATTTAGAGAAGGAAAAAAAATGTTGAAGGATTTTCAATTAAAGAAATCAATGGGGTTTGAATGGAGATTTTGTCTAATACTTGACATATGGACAGGGTGTTATACAGCACCCAGTTTCCACATGCATATGTGGCACTTAATTTGAATTTTCCTTTTCAGTTTCTATTTTAACAGGAAACTAAGAATCTTAAAACAGAATGTGTGAAAAATCGCTAAAGCTGAGTCATTAAGGACAGAGAAAAAACATATTAAAATTACAATGTCCTAGAAGTTGTTTGCTCTGAGTATAGACTATTTTCTCTCTTAAAATTCTAATTTAATTATGGTCTATATTATTAAAGTTACTAATGTATAACAAAAAAAAGCATGTGCATCCTATAATAATGGACTCACATAAAGTCCATATAATGAGCCAACGTGTTCCATTGCTGACACTGTAAATCAATTTCTATGTGCAATAGATAATTTAGATTTTCTATTTATTATTATATTTTTAAATAAGGAAAAAATAATACTGGGAATTCCTACTCACACATTATTTTGTCGTTTTATTAATGTTACCTACATAATGTGATGAAAAAGAATCTGAACACTGGTGCACAGTGAAAAATTTTCTTAGCCAGAACAGTCAGTTCTGAGGCTTCAAGACAAATAAATATTTGGTAACACATTGAGTCTGTGATATAGTCTACCCTCTAAAAGGGAAGGCAAACAGCTGCTGAGAAAGATAAAACAAAATGGTAATTAACAAACAGAGGGACATCATCATAAAATGCAGCTAACAAAAAATGAGTTTGGTTTCTGAAAGTCACACACAGGCTGCATAATTGTCAAGATGTTCATAATTTTGTTAAGACCTTCACGAGACAGTCATCATATTTGATGCATTGTTAATTTTTATAGAAAATGCCACACAAATGTCAGAAGTTCAGTCTTCAAAACAGCAGATTTGTTGATGAAGGATGTATGGGGCTTCACAGTTCCTGAAACTCCTTATCTCATCACTGCCAGGTAGAAATGAACAGCAAGAATTTACGAGTCAAATTTTTAAGAAGGAAAAAGAGGAGCATAAACAAATCCATGAAGCCTAGCAAAGCTGCACCAAAAGAACTATTTTAAACTGAATAGCCAGGTGCTCTAAAAGACACCATACTGTTTTCTCCTAAGGGAACAAAAACATCTGACTCCCACCAGTGTCAGCTTTGTATTAATGATGCTGATCCTGCTGCTCACTAAAGAACTGCATTGGTGTGCAATTGCTGAGAGCAGGGGCATGGAAATAACCTCAGAGACCACCAGTCAGGAAGTTTCAGTGACATGAGATGGGCACATAGTCATGGTCAGCCCAGAAGTTCCATTATGTTTGTCAGCACCCAGGTGATGCAAGCCAGGCTGCCCTCATGCTCCAGACCTTTGCTTTCCACTGATCAACTGCTGCTTTGCACTGTAGTGGGGAGGGAATGTTTTGTCCTCTAGGAAGAAGATTAGGGGAATGTAAATGTTCATATCTCATTTCGACAATCACAGAATGACAGAATGGTTTGGGTTGGAAGGGACCTCCAACGGTCATCTAGTCCAACCCCCCTGCAGGGAGCAGGGACATCTGCAACCAGGGCAGGTTGCCCAGAGCCCTGACCAACCTCACCTGGAATAGTGCCAGGGATGGAGCATTTACTACCTTTCTGGGCAACCTGGGCCAGGGTCTCACAACCCTCAGTATAAAAAATATCTTCCTTCTCTCTAGTCTAAATCCCCCTCTTTTTGTTTAAAAGCATCACCCCTTGTCTTATCGCAACAGGCCCTGCTAAAAAGTCTGTCCCTATCTTTCTGACAGGCCCCTTTAAGTAATGAAAGGCCACAACAAGGTCTCTCTAGACCATGTCACTAAGCACCATATCCAACCTTTTCTTAAACACCTCCAGGGATGGCAACTCCACCACCTGCCTGGGCAGTCTGTTCCAGTGTCTAATCACCCTTTCTGTGAGGAATTGATTCCTAAGATCCAACCTAAACCTCCCATGGTGCAGCTTCAGGTCATGCCCTCTTGTCCTGTCACTAGCTGCCTGGGAGAAGAGCCCAACCCTCACCTGACTAAAACTTCCTTTCATGTAGCTGTAGAGAGTGATAAGGTCCCCTCTCTGAGTCTCCTTCAAGTTCAACAACCCCAGCTCCCTCATCCTCTCCTCATAAGACTTTTCCTCCAGTCCCTTCACCAGCCTTGTTGCTCTCCTCTGGACCTGCTCCAGCACCTCAGTATCTTTCCTGAAGTGAGAGGCCCAGAACTGCACACAGTACTCTAGGTGAGGCCTCACCAGTGCCAAGTACAGGGGCAGAATCACATCCCTTGACCTGCTGGTCACACTATTCCTGATAAACCAGAAAATTACTAGAGAGAATATTCTTCTCCATTTGACATTTTCTGGAAAAATAAAATGGTTCTGGAGCTCAGTGAGGATTGTGTCTGGCAGAAAACAGGCAATCACTAACACTATGAGAAGATTTTTCCTAAGGCAACCAATATGAAAGTCAGATATGCTGATGGGCACATAGAAGCCCATCCCATGGAAATGTTAATCTATGACATTCCTCTCATGTGGTCACCTCTGCAGTGCCTTCAACTGCATCCTTTGTACAGCAATCCCATCTGATGGGCTGAAATACTCAGCAAATAGAAATACTTATATTCTTGGCATCATTGTGTTCAAGGGATGGACCAAGGAGTCCATACCTTTGTCTGAGAGGGAAAGGCAAAGGAAGCCTTACCAGCTTACCTTTTTGAATGGTAGGTGGAAGGATGAACACATACTTTCACTTAAAGTTTACTTTAACCAGTAATATGATTATTCCCAGCAGGGGACAGTATGTGCTAAAATACAGCAGTATGTGCCTAATTATACAATTACACCCACACATCTTCATCACTCCCTCTGCAATTTTCATCTGAGGAGACAAGCAGAGCTTGAATACAGCATGTTTTGGTGCTCGGTGCAAAAATTCTCACACAGTCCATCTCCTCAAAATTTGAGTCTTTGCATGTACAAAAACAACTTAAAACCTCAGCCGAACCCTAATATGCACTGCAATTTTAAATGCAAACATTAAAAAAACCTGTTCCTCTTACTGCATTAGTACGATATGCAGTGAGTGTGTCAATCTTTGAGGCTGGGTATGGCCACAAGATCTGAAATATCAAAGTCAAAAACAGCACTGACTTTTGTAAGTAAGGAATACACCCTTTATAACTATCCAGGAAAAGGAAGAGATGAGGCTTAGAAGTAGCCTGAAAGAACTAGGTGCTAGAATGTAATTGTAATACATGGGGAAAATTAAATGCAAAGAAAAATAAAAGAATATACAATTAATGCAAGATGTAAATAAGTGTTGAGATATAATTTTAATTATTTTATATTCACTATTCCACTATGGAATTACTTATTATTAATTTGAATTTGAACCTTACAGGTTTAGACTCGACTGGATCCAAGGACATCTGAACTGTGAAAATATAATCTACTGTGTAAAACTAGCATTCTAAGTGTCATGGAAAATGTAGTAAGTGAAACAATCATGGCATAGGTGGTGCTTTTCTTTATAGGGTGGACATATGTGTTGCCAGTGCTGCCCCTGGACTAGTAAGGCTTCTGTATCTCTTTCTTTGGGGGCCCAAGTCTGTTGGATTGTGAAAGGGCAGACAGGCTATTCCATTTTAATCCCACTGGCAATTTAATATCTAATACTCATAACTCTCACCTCATGAGTGAGGAAGTGGGCTAGTGAATGTTAACAATATTTGGTTTATCTGTGCTTCTAAACTGAGATTACTCTGCATGAAAAAGGTCAGTCTACCAAAATGCCTGTTTCAAGAGCATTCAATATAGATTGTCTACTTCACAGGTAAAGCAGCAAAAGCATTTTGACATTAGGCTCAAATGCCAACAACAGCAAGCTTCAGATTTCAAATTTGTGATATGATTTATATGGAGTGACAGACAGGATGAAACAGAATCCTCTCCAATGAAAACTAAAAATGAAGGGACTTCCATATCTCGACCTGCAAGTTGAATCTCTCTCTCCATCTGATCCAGTGTATGGTTACTTATTTCTTCATAGCTGAACAGAATAAGGGTAGCTGGGTCCTTGTATCCACCAGAATGTAAAATCTGAGATCAGTATTCTTCTAATACACACGTGTTTATAAAAAGAAAGATAAAAATGGTCCTGTATACTTCAATAGTTGCCAAGTGTAAAATGAGGTGACTTGTTTGAAATGTGGTACTGACTTTATATACCTGTTCCTAGAGGTTTGCAAAGTAAAATGAATTTCCTGAAAGACATATTTACTTGAACCTCCATAAAAGGGTTATTCTGATTAAGAAATGCTTTTGTCACCCAGGAAACTTAGTAAGTCTGCTCCCAAGGCCTCAGCCAGTTGTATATTTGGGTTTCATTTTGAAGATGATGTGCCTTGTAGACACTCCAGGCTTAGGTATAAGCCAGAGGCCAAGGAAAAGAGCACTCCTATAAGGATGCTCTGAGTAAATGGAGCTAAAAACTGTTCAAGAGAATATATGGATTCAAACTCAGAAGTCCAACAAATGCTTAGCAGGGGAACTTTGCCAACACGTGTCAACCTGTTAATCACTAAAGGTATAGAAAATTTTGTGATTGCTCCATCCACACAACTTCAGCTTTTTTTTTTTAATTTTCACTGCAACCAGTATTTTCAAAGAAATGTAACAGATTCTTGCTACCTAATTATATGTTCAAAAAATCCAAGTTGAATACAAAAGATCAGAGATTTTCAGTTGAACATAGTATTTTGACAGAAAATATATATCCTGGCATTCTAGAAAACTCATAGGTTGCAGACACCATAATCTAATCACACTTCTCCCAAACACTATAAATTTGCCATAAGTATCCTGATTCTGTACAGTTAAAAGCAGTGGGAACTTTTGCACAAAATCAGACGAGTCGTGAATCAAGCCCTGCACACACTGTCTTCATCCTACTGCCAACAACACTTAGAGCCACCTTTGCATTTTATACCTGCGGGCTGATAACCAAAATGATGATTTCAAGAATATCAATCTGACATTCTACATCAAAGTTGTGTTAGACGCAAATCTTTTTTTTTTTTTTTTCTGAAGCAACGTAAAAGAGCATAGTAAATGCAAGCTTCCTTTCTTCCTATGCCCCTGCCACACACATACAGTTGCTTGCGTGTGAAACTCCAGCAAATAATCTGACAATGCAAACATGAACCATCCTGATTACAACAGTATTAAATCTGTGTCCCTTTGCTTGGGAACTCTGGTCTTGACAGGGACTAAAATGACTCTAAACCCCATCTCTTTTTCAGACAGAAATTCATAGCTCCTGCTGTGTGGCATCTACCACTAATCTGACATGCCAGAACAGTGGCAGAACAAAGAGGAAACTATTGTAAATGTATTTATTTTCTAAATCTGCAGAAAATGAGTATTTCAGGGATGCACTATTCAACCTCTGACTGAAAACTTTTGTCACTCCCAATCAGTCTTCAGTTTAGAATCTTATCAGTAAATGCAGAAAGAAATAGTAGCATTTCATAACTCCATCTGGAGATAATAAACTGTGGGTCTGTCTGTATGGGGAGGTTACAACAAAATATGTCAGGGCATGAATTTCAAGCACAATAACTGCTGTGCTCTAAGTCTCTATGTAGATGCTCTTCAACATTAAGACTTTGGGGTTTTTTTCCAGTTTAACTTAATCCATTTTCACAGTGGACTCCTACAGAGGAATTAGTGTCCACACAGATAACTATTTCTTAAAGGTATTCTGAAATATTTTGCAACTAGACAAGCACTAAGTGTTAATATAATATTAAATTTTAAATATATATCTAAATATATTTTTTAAAAATATATATTTCCCCATAATAATAAAATAACAAACCTGAGTACTTTTTCAGAGGAAATTAGAGTTCCTCAGAGACTAAATCACCCCCATCTGCTGTTTTGCAGCCCATGTTGTATGGCAGCCTCTCCTACTTAGACATGCTAAAACAGTGCATGAACAAAGAGCAACTCTGGCACATGCATATATTTCCCAAATTTACATAAAATTAGAATTTCCAGAATGCATAATGTGCCAGCCATCTTAAAGTATTGTTAGTCTGACTTGTCTTTGAAACGGGTCGGTACAGTATCGATTGTATATGAAGAAGGCTGTTACTTTCCCCGTAGTACATGCTGTATTGCAGAAAATGTCACTAATTTTTTTTTTTTTTTTTTTTCACTTAGGATTTAATTTCTTCATCAAGTTTTTGGCTTTCCATGCCTGTAAAATGTGAAATGTCAGCTGAGTCATATGTGAATGAAGTGAAATGAGTGAAATGTCCACATTCCCTGAAGCAGGTAGCTGAGTTACCTGTTTCACTGACCAGAAAGGCTTACATGTTATCATCCATCAGGATGAGGGTCAGCTGGTGAGTCATATCAGTTCTTCTAGCTGGGACATTTCAGACACAAATATTATGAACCTATTGTGAGTGTTACTTAGTGTCAGAATTTTAGATTAATTTTCAATATCTAGAAATTTAATCCACAGCATGAGTTGCTCTGGTCTGGTCTAATGAGTATTACTGGCATATCACATCATTACTGCTGTTATTTTTAAGACAGATATGTGAGAAGAGGGACTACACAGAGAAAGCATTTCCCTCCATTAGGAGAAGAGAAAGCTAGACCAAGCTATGCCGTCTACTGAGGGAATAATGTGAGAGTTATTATGAAAGATTTCTCTGTATTTCAAGTTTAAACAACATTATCAAAGCACCATAGATTTTGTTAGAACTCACACTGAGGGAAAACAAAATATTAATGCAGTTAAAATTGTTTGAAAATATTCATTTTACAGATATTATTAGTAAAAACAAAACTGTATTCAGAGAAAAATTGCTTCAGCATATATAAAAAGGCACCCTGACATTTTTTAGAAATTCTTCGAACAATGAAATATGGAACATCAACAATGTTCAAAACTGTCTGTTTCCAAAAAGAATCTGTTTCTTGAATAGTCTCTTGCGTTGAATTGTACCAAAAATGCTAATTTGATTCTTGATATTCCTTTTTTGTCCTATTAAAAGAGTATGAGTTTCACAATGAACTAGTTTAACTTAGCACTTTTCATGGCATAAAAATGCCATGGAATGGAAATGTAAAAAAAAAAATTAAAAAAATATTCCCCTTTGTTTTTGTATTGATGCTCAGCAGTCCTTGCTCAGTAGAGTCTGAGGACAGCTGGGAGATGTTTTCACAACCTACAACTCTTCCCAGGAATTTCTGTACCTTTGTCTTATTCTTCATTTCCAAAGTTATATTAGACCTAATTATTTATTTACTTTTACTGTTTGGAAAATATTTCTTAGTACATGTAAAACAGGGATTTTTTTTCAGTTTTACCTATGTAAGGATATTGTAGATTCATACCTGGGTCTTACTCCCATAAATATCTACCTTTGATGTTGAAATCTTGATGCTGAAAAAGCTTGCAGAGACATTATGCAGAAATGTTGCTTTTGTCCTTAACAAATAACTTCTAAAATCAGCATACTTTTGCTCTGTTTATCTGTTAAACATCACAAGAATTTGGGCTTTAGGGATTTTTGTTGTTGGTTTGTTTTCTTACTTTTGCTTTGACAAACTTTCATTTTAGTGAAATCATACAACCAAAGAAACTGAAGTTTTAGGGGTTCTTCTGTTTGCATTTTTTTGTTTGGTTTTTTTTTACTGGTCCCAGCCTAATTGTGGACAAACCTTTTTCTAAAGATGCTCTATGAATAAACAGGGTATGTCATGAGCAACTATTATACGTGATTTCCTCAGTCAAGTGGAAACCCCCATAACTCACTAGTGAAATCACTATTTGAGTCTTTCCTTGGAGCTAGGTTAATCATGTTTTATGGTGAATTTTACATCCCCTCTGTTCATGTATATTACTTTCATCTGTATATACTGTATTTATGTTTTATTGTCCAGTTTCTTATTTTGTTGCATTATGATTTCAAATATTCTGGAGGCCTTTTGGATACAGAAAATATGTCATGATAAAGCTTCTACTAACCTAATTAATACAAAGATCCTTAAACACTACTGACAAATAATAATTTGGGGTTTTTTTTTCACCTTTACTTCCAAGTGCTTCTATAAGCTAATGTGAAGAAGCTTGTCACATAACAGAAAAAAACCCCCGACATACATCTACTTTTATTTTCCTTTTCTAAAGTCCCCTAGAAACATAATACAAACTCCAGCTTAGTTCATGGTTTTTTCCTGTTTCTATGACATGGGAACTACACAAGCCCTACTGGAATAATACATTTTATAATAGCAAACTGGTTTCAGACAAGCAATTTTCTGTATCATACAATTCTATATTATTTTTTGGTATTCCATTCTTCAGTACATACTAGTTAGAGTGAGCAAGAAATTCAATAAGGGATATTTTCAGTATTTTTATTCAGTATAGAGCAGCACAATTTTCATGCAAAACCACCATAATAATGTAACATTATACCATGAACTTTAAGTGGTGTTTCCACACAGCAGATAACAATCACGAGGGAACTGTGACTTATCCACTTTAAAAGATTTTATCTGTCTTTTGACCTACTGCTATTTCATGGGCAGAAAATAAATCTGAATACAAACACTGCACGTGAAACTGTACTTCTCCTTATCTTGGGAACACTGATATACTTTCCCACTATATCTGAATTTGTTTTACATGGTGCTATATTAGGTTTCCCTTACAGAGAGCAAGAGTGCTAAACTAAACATCTGACTTGATAAAAACTGGAATTACCTTCAAAGCCACACCCCATGAATTGTATTTCCAATTTAAAACACACATTTGAAGTACGTGGATGTCTGGGTGAAATGTTCCGAATATGCATGAAACCTGTGTTATAGAATCCAAGACTACTTAAACACACCATGAGCACAGCGTTACAGACATACCTTTAAAGGCTTGTGAATTCTAACTCTGCTCTCTGAGTGCCCACAACAAGAAGCACTTAACTGCAGTTTCTAAAGGCAACAGGAGGTAAATAAAGGCAAATCCCCAGCAGCCGGCAAGCCTTTTGAAAGGACACAGAAACTCACCTTCCTAAAGAGGAAGCACCTACATTTACCTAGCTGAAGGCCTATAGACATTAGATTGTATTCTGCCTCACAAACTAGCAAAACATGAGACTGAGACAAACAGGTCATGCAGTCATAACCTGAAGTCCTTTGGACCTATCAGGACATAAAAGACAAAAGATAACTTAATAAATTATGTTATTTTATAAATTATTTTTAGATATTTATATCCATGATGATATGATTCAGGCTGTGGATTGTCCATGCACCTGATGCAGGTGACAGTTTATGTCCATCAGGTGTGGGAGAGCATCCCTTCCCAGCCCTGGCTCGTGAGTTTTGGAGGTTTTGACTGCTTTCTATATGGCTTAGAGATGGAATGAACAAACCCAGCTGGCTTCATGGAGAATGAGCTCATGCAAACCTGTACAGCACTTTCAGAGCTGGAAACACTTAGACATGCCACAACACCACTCATCTGATCCCCCTGGAATCAAGCTGGCTCCTACCATGTTTATTTTCTCTGGCCACATAGGACCTGAACTGATTCCATGTTGCTCCACTAACCTTTCTCATGCTCCACAGTACTTCATACTTACCCTGCAAGGACACTTTTAATTTGGGCCCAGTACTACTAAGACACAGGAAACATCTCAGGACTAGCAGTTTTCCCAGCCTGGCAACTTTTGTGAATGCACAATGACAGGACAGAACACCTTCCTAGTTCTGTAGGAATCAGTGAAGGTTCAGAAACATGAACAAAACCACTAAGTCCAGCTGGACCCAACTGCCTTCTTGGACAGGCAGCAAAGTGCCTTAGTCTCAGCTATTTTATCAGAGTTTTAATACAGCCTCAAGCACAGGCTGCCCATTATTTGAGATACTTCTACAATCCTCTTTTGTGTTGAATTAATGCTTCTGCACTTTTAAAAGGCTGGCAGGTGACTGAATTGCCCTGTAATGGCTTCAAGGAGAGAAGGATTCAAGTGCAGAAAGAGATTCTGGCTTGCCAATGTGACTGCAGTGAATTGGTGCCAGAAATGTTGGCCTGGAGGAAGAGAATTTATGAGGTTCCACAAAATCAAAAGGCTCGTTGAAGCCTGAGGTGCAAAGCAATAAGGCACTGCAGTCATGACTGAACCTCCATGTATGTGTGGTTTCCAAAGAAAATGATGGGCTCGGTGAGTAAGGGGAGAACTGCAAAATCAGACTTCAGACACACCAGATGCCTGGAGCAGCAGTGCTGGATCATAATTACCCTGTGATACTTTGTGACTGCGAAATTAGTAGGTTTGCAAAATGCAGAAGGTATAAGTAGAATCCATGTCAAAGAAAAGAAGTCCCAGAATAACCCTCAGGATGCCAAAACCATCAAGGCACCTGAGATCTGCTCCTCTCAAGCACCACAAGTGACCCTTCCATGTTATTTCAGTCCCCATAGGACTTCAGCTTTAAAAGACCAGTTGTTTTTTTGTTGTTGTTGTTGTTTTGGTTTTGGTTTTGTTTTTTTCTTTGGTCTCAACTGGGACAAAAGCTAGGTGCATGGCATCTGTCTTGGTATCCTGTGTGGGTAGGAAAGCTGGGTACCTCTTAAAACACAAGTGGGTCTCATCCCAGATAGAAGCAGTCAGGGTATGGAGGCCCCAGGTATGTCATTTTACACTTGTTTTTTCAACATGGACGGAGTCATTCTTTCAAAACACACACTAGGTTAAGCAAGCTCATTGCTATTACAATTTGTAAACACTTTTTACTCTTATTCTACAATAAATGTTGTAAGGGTGGTTGTAATATTGACTTGAAATAAGGCATCATCATCCTGAAAAGACTGAGGAAGACTGACCTAGAACACAAAGAGGTTATTAATGCTTTTGAAAAATATACCACCTGATCTTGAGTTAATAAGCAGTGAGGTAATTAATAAAGAGCAAAGCTAGCAATATATTTGTATTCTCTTTGTGTATAAAATGTAACTGAATAGACACAAAATCAATCCTGCCATTGTCTTCCTCTTCCTGTGGTTGTGATGGAAAGGAGACAAATGGATTTAACAGTGGTTTCCTATACACTTGTATTCTTGTACAGTATCCCATTAACATAGAATAGAATTGGTACTGCAATGAATTATCTAGATAGGAAGCTCTACCCAATACTTCTCTATCACTCATGCAGGGTATGTGATGACTTTCATACAAATTCACCGACTTCCCACAGAAATAAAACACAAAATATGTCTGCTCCTAGAGATATTCTTTCGGTAGAGAAATTCTATCTCTAGGAAAACTGGAATCCTTAAGGTTTTAAAAATACACATTTTGAGAAAAGTAAAATAATTTTTAACTAAGACCTTTTGTGCATATATTTTAAAATGTAGTTTATATTGCACTAAATCCCTCACTTCATACTAGATTGTTGGGAAGCATGCTGACAGCTGATTTTAGAGTAAATTGCTTCTGGAAAGTCAGGTTGCCTTCTCCCTGCAGCCCAACCTGCATGCTTTCTTCCTCTCTTCATACTGGAGCACACTTTTCTGTGGTCAGCTGGGTTCAGTTAGCAACTCTCTCATTTTTCTGGCATTGCAGGTGGACCCCAGTCTGAGTGACAATTTATATCACATCTGAGTGCAAACCAATCAGGTCTGCTTTATTCATATACCAAGGCATGTTATTAGTTTAGGCATATGTACCTACTCTGTCTCCAAGAGAGTTGTATTCCAGCATAGATATATATCTGTTTGGGCATATCTTGAATGGTTCACTCCCGAGAAAGTTTCTAAATACTTTCAGAGTAACAAACATTAACTCTAGGGGTTTTGCCAAAATAAACATGAAATCAAATAGAAGCAGACCTTCCTGATAGCCGGTCTGTACAGTACTGTTCAAACAGCCAGAGGACCTGCTGCTGCAGGTCCCAGCACTGAAAGTCTGGGTGGGAAAGTATAAATGGGTTGCAATACGCATCACAAGCTAAAGCATTTCAGTTACAGGTGGCAAAGAGTTGCTGTAGTTGCTCTATGCCTCAGTGTTTCCAGGACCTTAGAGTCTAATTTTCTTTACTGAGCAGACAGCTAAAAAAAGATAAAAACTGTAGAGTGAAAAAAATACTGGAATGCATAAACAAAGCCATTCTGAGCTGTTCCAAGCAGCTTTATTGAATTTGGTCTTATGAATTGAACGTTCCTTTGTCTATATTCCAAGTTTATTGTTTCAAAAATGTTGTCAAATTCCATTCACATTCAAGGACACACTTTTTTTGTCTGTGAAGCAACAAAAAATCTTTGAAAATAAATAACCTGAGCACAGGGGGAAATCTAGTCCTTGAGAAAAAAAAATGCCAAGAAAGACAGTGCTAGAAGTGGCCCAAACACAGACTGCAAGAGGATCTGTTCAATTAATTCTGAGCTTCCCCATAAAAATACTTGTTTGATCTTCCATCAATTTCTTTTCTGTGTTATTCCCACTTTCCATAAACTGCATTTTGCATGCCTTAAAGGTGATGACAAAGGAAAGTAAATCATATTTTAGAATCTCTGTGAGGCAGGATTAATGAGTAGCTTAACCTCAGTTCCTTTGAATGGGCATTTATTGATCCTCACAATAGCATAAAGAAGTGAATGATGGAGAACTCACTCATTTTGTCTAACTCGCTTCTCTGGTGTGGTGGACTAAAAAGGACTGAGGCTAATGGTAGTGAGAATGTGAAAATAATATATGAAACCTAATAAATTTGTGTCATATCAGGCATTCTTAATTTCTTCTTACATTCTTTCTTTTACCGTTTGCAACTATAGGTGCACATATGCCATTTTAAAGTTTAGAATTTGAATAATTGGGCTGGTCACTAGATGAATGAAAATTATGTGTTCATCTTACAAGGTCAAGAGCTATTTTCTTTTTCACTGACAACTCAGCTTGACTGTGTTGGACATTTAAAATTCAGTTTGTGTTCTTTCTGCTAAATTTATTACATAAGCACCAGCAATAATGATTTGGAAGCCACATATATGTATAATTTTAGCTGTTATTCCTAATGTGACCATAACTATAGCATCTAGGTGGAGTACTGATCACCTTGTTAAAGATTCATGCAGTGCCTGGGACACAGCTCTGGTCTATAGCTACATCAGTTCTGCTGGGCTGACAAATATAGCATTGTTTTTCTCACTGCAGTGTGACTCACAAGCACATCTCACAGTAACAAGATAATACTTTTATAAAATAAGTTTCTGAGTGCTAGAGGATGCAACAATAATTTCTGAAATACAAATGAAACTAAATTAATGTTATGAAAATAACATTTAAACAAACCATCTGTAAACCTCATTCTCATTTAGCTCGGCTTACTGTGGAATAGTAGTAGTAGCAATTACTACTACTATCTAAGATAAAACTGCTTTGAAAACAGTGATGTAAACTTCAATTTCTGCTGTTATGTCTTAGTGTAAAGGGTAATAATTCAAGAATTTTACAATCACTAGTCACTACATGATCTTATTTGTCCTAATTTTATACAAGTCAGCATCCTAACTCTTGGCAAGGATCTTGATTTACACAGATGGGAGAACGGCAGTGGACCTGTTAGTGCAAATACTGCAGGTGCAAATTCTGTGCCCTGTTGACTACAGCGTGACTACATCATGTGTGAGACATCTCAACTAATATTTCCAAAATCAGCTCCTGTGTCCATCAAAGATGCCTGGCCCATATTCTATTTTAGCCAAGCACACAAAATCACATGGCACCTTCACAAACCTGCCAAATGTTGTGCCTCTTTCCTGGCACTGCACTTGTGAGCTCCCCTACCATTTTTTTCCACTGGCCAGCTTAAAGTCTCATCTTGGCCTGATGACTTAGTGGAAGAGCTTGTGCTGCAGTACATCTAAGCTGTCATGGGAGCTTAAGAAACTAAAGTGCATCTGGCCAAGTAGACTTTTGGTTCCCATTCTGCTGGTTGTTTCCCTGCTAACTCTTGAGCAACTGCAAGGAAAGAGACAAGAAGTGCAAACTATATTTAGTCCAAACTGCATGTCCTTTATCTCCAGAATGTGTTTTAATTCAGAGAAGAATATTCTTCTGCATTCACAGAGTTCTGCTTTCCTCTGAGATGTTGCAAGCTCTCATTACTAAC
The DNA here is from genome assembly GCA_024611175.1 of Megaceryle torquata. Lineage (NCBI taxonomy): Eukaryota > Metazoa > Chordata > Aves > Coraciiformes > Cerylidae > Megaceryle > Megaceryle torquata. The sequence goes on along the minus strand of JANIJG010000380.1, from coordinate 51,777 downwards.
AATGCATGTGAAGAGCAAAGGAAATACACACAGACCTTTCATGTGAGATAGAGAATACACTTGAGGATATACACTAGGATATACACTTGAGAACATAAGGCTGGGATTTGGTGAGAGAAGCCATAATAATAAAAACATCAAACAGCACAATGAACTTCAGCATGTCCCCAGATGCAACCCGTGGAAGGTGGAGGCTGATACTGTAGTGCTGCCATCCCATGCAGTGCCACTGGCAGCAGATATATTTCCCATCACATGATCCCACAGTACTCCAGTTGTGTTCAGGCCTCTACCACCATTACCACACATGGCTGGTCACTCCTATTTCTGACCCTTAAGTAGTGTCCCTGTTAACTGCTGCTTTTCCTAAAGCCAGAGGCAGCTATATGCAGTGCCACAGGCTGTGTGCAGTGTTTGCTGGAAAGCAGCAGCATCACTGCCAGGAGCTCACAGAGCATTCTCTCAGATAGCCAGAGATGTGCTGTAGGATCAAGGGTGTGGGGAAAGGGTATCGTGGACCATAGATAAGTGGGTCAGGTGTGTACCATGACTCTCTACTCAGTGCAGCAATAGTACATAGGTCTTAACTTGTTATAACTTCATATTTTCCCCATTTTTTTTTCTTTTAGAAGCGAAACTCTAAGATTAGCTTTATTTTGGGGCTGGCTCAGAATATTGTATCTCACAGATCATTCCCATTTTGATTACAAAAAGCCATGGCCTTATAATTAAGCTAGTAAAAGTGTTTTTCCCAATTAAAATATCTATGTTTCATACAAATAAAAATGGCTTACAACTTTAGTTCCTAGTTATAGCTTTAAAGTGTCAAATCCCTTCAAAAATCTTTACAATTCAGCTAAAGGGAGAGGTGAAAACCAGTTTTATTGTAATGATACAATTGCAGAGATTTATAGTAAAGAAGTATTTCAGAATTTCCATTTGTCTAAAGTGCCTTGTAGATTCCTCCACAGTTTTTTAATTGCACAATCAAAACCAAGCACTTGTTGGAAGTTAGCATACATACAAACAAGAAAAAATTACACGCATTTTTGATGTCAAGAATAATTAACCACTGGAACAGACTACCAAAGGATACAATACATTCTCATTCACCCTCTCTAAATCAAGAGTAGGTCCATTTTTAAAAGACACCATGTCTTACACTGGGATCGTTATTTGAAGTTCCACGATCTGTGGAACAGGAGTTCTGTGGCGGGAGATCATAATAATGACGGATATTTTTTGCCAGAGATGTCAAAGAATATTTTGGCTCCTGGGACAGTCACATACCACAGCCCTGAGCTCTGGACTCTGTCAGCTGATGTCAGCCTGCCTCTTTCCTGCAGATGAAACAGCCAGCAAATTTTAGAGATATTTGTCCCTGCTTGTCCTGTGTCTCTCACATTGCCCTTATTACACCTGTCCACCTGGCCTTCAAAACTCTTTACACGTTAGAATAAAAATAATACAGTACTTTCTCTGAAAACATTTTGCAATAGAAAAAGTTACTCTGCATCTTTTATGAAGATGTAAGAGCCAAATTAAAAGGTGTTTTAGCTGTCTTTTATTGCTTTTACTACCCTAGTACTTTTAAAACCACAGCTGTTCCTTAAATATTTGTACCTTGTTGTGCCAGAAGGTATTCAAACACTGAATTCAGTGCTGTCCCAGGCATGAATAGCTTACAAAGCTGCTGCAAAGCAGTTAGACAAATTCCACCCTAACACAGACTTTTTCCCACTTCTACCCTCAGTATTTCCCACCCCTACTGTGCTAATGCTGCTTTCCACTAATACTTTGAGTGAATTAATTCTGTCAATTTGCAATTTTCGTGTTTCTTGAAATTGCAGTTGTGTTGTTGCAAAATGACACAATAGGTTCAATTTATATTTTTTATTTACATATATGAAGTCAAAAAGATTTTATGAGCAAATTTAGGTGAAGACTTTGTCTAAAGTTCATCTATTTCAGATTGGGGTCTGAGGAATAAGTTGCTTGGGATGACTTTCATCTCCTCCAGCCACATCAACTCTTTATTCAGTCAATATATACAATATTTCTTCCTTTGTTCCAGGCAGATGTGGGCTCATTGTGCCATATTTTGCACCAACCAAAGACCATTTTCCCATCTCAGTAGTTCAGAATACCTCATCCCAGAGAGGGCTCATTGGTCACACTCAGCACTATTCTTAACCAATTTTGCCAAACAGGAGAGCAGCCTCATACTGACCCAGACTCTGAGTTGACCAAGCCTCCACCTGCCTGTAACAATATTTAGACATGGCTACAGTCACAGCACAGCTTCTGCAGGAGCCTTCATGCCAGGAGGGGGAATTATAGCATGATTAATAAACAGCTTTGCCTTTGATGTCAAATAGGAGAGAGAATATGGTGAATGCAGCAAGGTAGGTATTTGAAGGGGGATTGAAATTTTTAATGTTGTAGTTGGAGAGGATCTCCCTGAAATCTTCAGCATCTGCAGTACTAGAAGAGTTCCTGTCCTGTTATAGAAGTCATTCAATAGACATTGCAGAGTCAGGAGTTTGACTACTCTGCTTTGCAGTCATTTCTAGCTAGATTCACTATAGTGGAGCCCTATCTGCTTGACTGCCAGCACCAGCCTATCTGACATCTGTTTGCTTTGGGCCATGATTTGTTTACCACTAATGTAATGGTAATAAATTAAACGATCCTATGGGTTTCATTTGCATATGAGCAAAGTTTCTGCTATATCTTTGCATAAATATGACTTTGTGCTAAGCAAAAGTAAAAGTAAAAAAGGAGAAATGACATAACATCTGATGTCCCTTCCTTTCAGTGACCACGGAGAAGAAAATGCAGAGGAGTGATTGGGCAGTCTTCCTCAACCTGGAGGTTGGAGCAGGAATCTCTCTGGGGGTAAGACTCTCAAGGTACATTGGCACCTCTTCCCCAGTATGTACACCCAGCTGTGGCTTCTACCTAATCCTGGATTTATTTAGACTCATCAGGTGCTTTTCTGTTTGAAATAGATGAGTCCATAGTCACTGGGTTTCTGAAGTGTCATTTTGAAATAGTTAATTTTCCATTGCATTGGATAGAGAGCACAGAAGCCTTACTCAGGGCTCTGGGTTGCATTCCAGTTGCTGGGCTCTTGAACCCTCCACTGGGTAAAGCTCCATGGACTGTGAAGAAAACTTGCCTACAACAGTATGTCTGGTTTAAATATCAAAAAAACATGAAAATTTTGATGACTAGTGCATAACGAAAAATATAGCTTTGTACCCACACAACAGAATATGATTTAGCACTGGTTTATTAAAAATACAATTAATGATATTACAATTGTCATGAATCTAATTTATAATCAATGTTTATTGTGTGTGTAAGTTCTTGACTTTTGTAAAATTAAAAGGAAAGTACATGGCAAGTCGTGTTATTGCCTTATGCGGTATCAGACAACACACTTTTGAAAAATCACAGTGTTTGCTTCTCACTTATGTCTACACTAAAAGATGATGTACAGCTACAGGTGTAAGTCTGTCCAGATCAGCTACTCTTAAAGGTCGCAGCCACAGTTGCTAGTGTTGAGTTTCTTGCACTGCATGTCTTGCAATGTTTGATAATTTCAAGATAACAGCTTATTTAAACATTTCTTTACAGCAAATTATAAACTGTATAAAGACTAAAACAGTGCATTGCTGTACATGCAGTGTACCATGCACATTAGCATAAGATTGAAGGCAAGTGTCTGTGCTCCCAGACATAGGTGGCTTAAATGACTGATAATGGTCACAAAAGTGGGTGTATGTGAAATGTGGAAGCAGAGTCCCAGCAAAGCAGGCTGCTAGCACATCCCAACCACACCATCCAAAAAGTCTGCATTTACAGCAGCTTGCCCACCTTGCCTGCAAGGTTATCAGAAACATTGCCTTTGCCCCCAGGAACAAAGACTTCATTAAATGGCTTTCTATTACTGATGATTTTTTCATATTACTAATATATGGGTTGGAAGGGACCTTTAAAGGTCATCTAGTCCCCATCTCCCTTCCTCCCCCCCCACCCCAACCCTGCAGTGAGCAGGAACTTCTTTAACCAGATCAGGTTGCTTGTGAAAGGTTTGCCTGAGTATGTGCCCTTTCCTGGAGTGCAGCATGTCTTAAGAGAACAGTGATGTGTTGATCACATGCTCAACCTGAACTTAGAAGAAGATAATTCATTTCTGAATGTCTTGCCTACTACGGAACAATGCAGATGAGTGCTTGCTTGCTTTTTCCCCTCTCTCTTTTCCATCTCTCTCCCTCTCTTCATTTCCTCTGTCTGCTTTGTAAGTTTTATTAGTAATTCTGCCATAACTCCACAAAAATACTTCATTATACACAAGGATCAGACACTAAAATTACATCAATGTAACTACACTGAAATTGTGTAAAAGAGCTCTAGTTAGAACTCAGAAGCAAACACTTTGCTATGGACAAATTTCTCTTTCACAAATAATCTCTTATAAAAGCCTGACTCTTGTCTCCCATAACATGAAATTATGATGGGTACAAGCCAAATGCCCCTGGGACTGTTGACTCATTTCCTATAGGTTTGCCTAACTCTGAGATGGTCAAGTCATTGCTTAGTGTTTCTAACTGCCCCAATCCATTCAACAGCCTAAATCATTCAAAGAGGTAAGAAGTTCACAAGAGGCCTCCTACCCTTGTCATCTGTCAGTCATGGATCTTGGTTTATCAACAGCAAAGACAGATAGTCAGGCATGTAGCTTGCATGGAGAAATAAGGAGTTTCTGAGGAGCTTAATCAGGACTCCCCCAAACAGGTCACTGTTGTATTTAAAGAGTTCAGAATGATCCTAATTGTCACTGATTGCCCTGGGAGTATAAAGTATTCTTCCCTAATAAAGGGCCCTTAATTAGTAACCTGACTCTTTCACTGTCTATCCCTTGGCAGTTCTCATTTCCCCTTCAGAGACACCAGGGAAGTATGGCAGTGTGGAGCTGTCTTCTGTCCTCCCATGAAGAAGGCAGTGCCAGGAGCACAAACAGTTGGCACACTCATCCCTGGAAAGATCCCCTGGTGGAGAGGAGAAGAACTTTCCACTTAAACACACCAGTATAGTGGCTTATATGAGTCTATATGTCCTCTGATTTCCCTGCTGTCTTGCATATACAATGCACACTCATGCCCTGTAGTCCTAGGAATCTGAAAGTCCTGCAGCTATCTATGCCAAAAAGAAATTAAAGAAGTGCCTAGGTGGTTCTGAATTCTGCTAGACAACAGAGGGATTGCTGAAACTTAACTATTTACAGATAGTTTTATATTTCTGCATTAATCACCACAGACTGACATGTACTGATTTCTGCTGATTCACATAGCTTTGTGTCATTGGAGACTGATATGTGTAAATGTCCAGAAGGCAGGTTCATGGTTCCAACTGGAAGCTGTCCCTCCTGGGAGAACTATAGCATCTTGAGAAGGAACCTGTGTTTCTGGTTCTCAGATCTATGGTCTAATCTTGAGTCATTGAATATTAAGGTCAAGGGCAAGATCTTCCCCACTATAATTCCATTAAGTGCTAATTGATAAGTTACAAAAAGATTAGAATATACTTTCATTTTTACTACTTTATATAGCTAATACCTTATTTGTGTTATCTGTCCAACCTACTCAGAACTTATTAAACTTTCATGTCTCTAGAGAAGGCTGTTCAGAAACTTTCCAATTAGCTATTCTGTTTATTATTTCTTCTCCATTCATCCATGAAATCTAGTTCTCACCTTTCCACCCACTTGTCCTAGTGCCACCCACATAAATATAAACACACACACATCTCATACGTACCATCAAGTCATACATACTTCACCAGTTAACTGACTCAGCTCAGTTAGTCCACGCTTGCTCAGAATGCAGAAGTTACCAGTTCCCTTCAACTCCCTTCAGCCTACCCTGGATGGAGGGGTGTGACCTTAAAGTACAATTACATGATCAAGTCCTTCAAAAAGCACAGCAGGCTCAGCCATTGGAGGTGTTACCCTTTGCCTGTGAACTACTCCCAGTGCCTATTCTCCAGTCCCAGTTTGCAAGGCACTGGTATAGGCCTGGAAGAGTGACTTTATAGACTATGGAAGAAGTAGACCTTACTGAGGAGACATGAAAATCTTAGTTTTGTATTTTATCAAACTAGAATTTCATATAAAATACACAAGTTGTTCTTGGAACAGGGTTTATATCAAAAAATTCCCTATTAGATGAATGACCCACTCTATGCTTTAAGGAGTTAAAACTTTTTTAAGGAGTTTTAACTTTTCCTTTCTTCAGTCCCAAAACTCCAGGTTTGCTTTCTCCAAAGTGTTCTGTTTCCAAAAGCAGATGCTTAGGTTCATCAGTGCACAAGAGGGCTGCAGGATGTGAAACCTGATCTGATAAAATCACGTCCCTGCAACCCAGCATTAAGTATCTAATCTCTCTGACAGGACAAGGGCCTAAGACCCAATTCTGCCATAATGTTTTCCTATTAGATAACTTTGGCAGCTCCCTATTTAACACATTGTCTATTTTGATTCTCATTCATTGGTTCAATGACTAGAGAGCTTTGGTATATTATTCAGGCATGTTGGTACTACTAGTGACCTAAAATTTAATATAGTGTCCTTGAACAATACTATATTAACCCTCCTTTAGGCATCTAGTTCATACTGTCTTTCTTATTTTTAATTTCCAATATTAATTAGGCCTTTAAAGGCTGTAGCTTGCTTCTGTAGCCTATCTACTGTTGAGCCAAAACTCAGTGATGAGTAAGAAGCAGCAAGTAATTAGCAACAACAAATATTTGGGACATAATAATGTTGTTTGTTCTCCCTGTCTCCTAGTAAGGTATCTGGATAAAGAACTTCCTCCCACTCCTCTCCCTGCTGCCCTATAGATCTAAATAAATTCAACAAATTATAGATACCACAATATGAAAATTAATTTATTTGTTAAGTGTACAGTTCAGATATTAGCTATGGGACATGCCTCCTATGGTATGGGATGTATATGCCTCATATACCTGTAGTAATGCAAGCAAGCCTTTTTTCTATTATATTATTTTTAATCTCTTTCATGACCATGGTCCTACCACATGGGATCATACATTCTTTCTGTTGTGTGTCCTGAAGAAATAACTAGAAACTACTAGAAATGTAAGTATTAATTAGAAATATGTTACTGATGCCTAAAAGGCATATGAATCGTTGGAAAAATGCAACACATCACTTATTCCCTGAAATAAGTTAAAGCCGAGTATTTTGCTAATGTTATAAAGGTGTTGCTTCCATACTACAAACAAAAGTAAGAGGATTTTTAAAAGATAGCTTATCAAATGACAAATAAAAAAGATAAAATTACTTGCTTTGTTGTTTTAAGTACATAAGTACTTAAAAGTTTGGGCACCTGTGCTCACAGATCAGTCTACAGTCCTGTTTTGCAATCATAAGGTATGATATGCTGACTAAATATCTTAAATATAGAACATAAAATCCCACTCCAAATCTGAGAAAGACTAACAGTATTCCACTTCTGTGTAGATGAAATACGCTTATTCTAAGATCCAAATATTTACCCTAAATTCCAACTCTGAATAACTATACGTGTTAAAATTTTGGGCCCAGATACTTAAACTACCAGACACAGGAACATAGCTGATAGAAGCCAGCTTTCTGCAGAGGTGAAAGTAGCTTAACTAAATTTTAGCTGATATTTATCAACCAGTTTAAATATATTGTGACACACACTAAAAGCCCACTAGCTTTTAATGAATGTCTGTATTAATAGATCCTCTCTATTTATTCCCTGCATGTTTTTTGCAGGTTATATTGGCTCTCCTGGGCTCTCTGTAACATTTTTCTGCCATTCTCCAGAGACTGATACAAAACAATGACTTTCTTCCACCCATAGTCCTGGGCCCATCAATTATCACTGACACCTTTTCTTGCTGTCAGTTGATTAACTGAGTTGAATCTTTGACAACCAACCAAATATTTGGGGTTGAAACAAATGAAAGAAACTATTTTCAGCTTGCACAATACATACAGAGGACCATGATACAAAGTTTCCCATGGCTTCAGGATGTCATATCTCCCAGGCAAAAGAGCAAAAGATTCCTCAAAGTGTTCGGTCCTTGGAATCCCCAGTATTCAATAAAAAACACAAACAGACTTTCCCACTTCCGTGTTGGCTGAACTGCTCAACTCTGCTTCCAATAACACCTGTGTCCAACATATTTAAAGTTATTTAGCTATCTCAGATGCTTAAGCATTTGGACGACATCTGATTTAGCTTCCTCTAAGAAACATACATTCCATGTCTCTTTTAGGACCAAAGTTCTGGAAGAAGAAAACTCCTCAGGATGTGAGTGGTAAATGAGAGTCTCTAATCTCAAATGGAAAGCAAAGCAGCTATTATTTTGAGCCAAAGAACCACTTTCAGCTTAATTCAGTTGAGAAAGTAGCAACCCACCTATGCATAAAGGTAATTCCAAATTCTGGGGACTAGAATCCTCCTGACAACAAGAATAGTACAATGGTTAAATTACATCCTGCTGGATGGAAGGCACAGATTTGGTAAAGCTGCAGATATTAAAGAATGGATTTGAATCCCGTGATTTAGTGAATAGGGCATTTACCCAACATGACAAGAACCTGGGTTTGGTCCTTGCTCTGAATTTCGTGAATTTTGCTTTAATAATTTATAGGATAGACTGAAGAAGGCTTTGAACTAGGAACTGAATCTAAAGATTCTTCTTTCTGGCATGGTGTTTTTAACTATTAGACTAAAATGTGTCATGTTTTTGTTTTCTCCTTCTCATGAGTCTGGTACTTGACTGTACAGTGACAGTTTCAGCAGGACAGATCCAGGGTGCTTTTTTACCTTTTTAGCCCTCTTAACTGAGGACCTCGATCCTGTCACAATATATTAGACACAACCTGAGAGCTTCCACTGTACTGGGAAGAAAAGCAATACCTGATATCTTTATCCCAGTGAGGCTGAAATTCTGAAGCATTTAGACCAGGGACTTGTCACACTGCAGAAAATGAAACACCAAAAGTAAGGGAATGTCCTGCTTTTAAAAAAAGTGACTATAAACATGACAAAAAGGCTAGTTTCTTTCAGCATTTGTGGTCTCCAAGTAATAGAGGGTTTGTGATCATTATTTTGGACTTACACAGATCCTACTTTAAATCTAAGCCTAAGCTTTTTATTGGATCTAGCTCCAAATGCCTATTGAATATGGATTGCTCTTAAAAGTTGTCAGGGTATCCAGCCAGCAGCATGCACATCAGCAATAGATCACCCACACACTTGCTCACCCCACTGAATGCACCACTCCAAAAATGCTCTGAAGTTTTGCCCCCCTGCAGAACAGGAATGCCAAGATGCATCCTGTAGCAGAGTCTCTTAACATCCTGAAATGTTAATGTTTGAAATGGACTTTAAAAGTTTTATTTCAGAGCTAAGCTAACAACTAAATGACTTCACTCTTATGGAGCTTCAGCTGTATATTGCAACAAAGCCTTTCACAGCTGATGTGGTATTTCACAGTGGCAGTAAGGTGACAGAAAAAAAAAAAAAACAACCAGGTTAAAGCCAACTCTTTTTCCTTCTTAAATTCTAGGGTGCTAGTAACATGTAGCCTTGGTGCTTCTTTTAACATCCTATATGTGATGGCATTCGTGACCATCATCTGGAAAATGGCTGAAGTGCAACAGAATCTATTCAACCTTTTCTTTCCAGACAAACTTTGGGGATGTCCCTACATGGGATACCTGCAATGTTGGAGCAATGGAGCCACCAGTGTGCCTGCCCTACAGGACTTGTTCTGCATGGGATCAATCTGGGCTCTCCTTAGGGCAGATACCAGGCTTTTCTGACTAATCCAAACTACACAAAGCAGCCTGACCGAACACCGGAGCTTTTCCTCTTGGTGTTTGATTAGTTCTAGATAACCAGCCATAGAAAAAAGCAGCCAATCTAATTCAGACACATTCAACATAGTCATAGCACTCCTTTGTAACATTTATTTAATGCTTTGTAGATATGCTCAAGCAATACTGATGAAAAACTCTCATTCAAAGGCTTTGTCAGGAACAACACCTAGTTCAGTGAAATTCTCAGTCATGTTACATAGTTCTCATTTGCAAAAAAACCCCAAACATTTGTGCACTTGAGTGAATGGCAAGAGGCCTGTGGCTGTGGCCTTCAACCTTTTCAGCATATCTATTCTGCTATGCAGTTACATCTCAAAAGTTACATGATATTACTGAAGTCAAAGCCTTATGTTTTTCAAACAGGGGTACCACCAGATCTGTAAATCAAAACAATGAAGTACAAATTTGGACAAAAATATTAATCTACCAATGAATGTGGTATTTCTTAGAGCATTGTCTAATTACACCAGCAGATTATCAACTGCAATGCCAGTACGAAAACAGTGAGTTAGTTTCTATATAATTCTTTGTGTTGATATGTACTACACAAAATCTTAGAAAAAATTTCTCAGAAAAAATATGAAGTTTTACTGCAAAAGAAATTAATGCAAGAAAATTGTGCTTTTTAAGTACTTAAGAGACATGAAGCATTGCTTCTTCATATCCCACTAAGGAGCAACAGCTGTACTTCATTTTAACTTGATGTGCTTCAGAACTCATATTCATATAGGTATTTAATGATCCAAACATAATGGTCCTATACAATATAATTACTTATATGAAGGCTCAACTTCATATGTAATCTTTTAAAAAAGATGCTTCAGTGGAAAACTTGCTTTGGTTCTAACAATGGACAAGGTCTTTAACAGTGAAAATGCTTTGGAGGACTTGGAGACAATTGACCATGGATCTTGAGCACAGTTGACAATCAAACAATGTTACTCCTTCTTGACAGACTCCTTGTTTCTTCCTCCTTCACAGTATAGCCAATACAAGGAGAACAGGTAGAGTGCAAGACAAATCATCAAATCATAGTGGTAGAGTGTTGCAGCAAATAGAAGAAAGAAGAAGCAGTAAAAGATTTTGCAAGCAATATATTTTAAACCTGGAGGCTCACTAGGTTCACTCTTTTGGTTAGAAATACCTGCAGAATCAGAAACGTGATGGCTTTCCTTCTGTGAGTCATCAAGCCAGTTTAGCATTTTCCCCTCAGTTATTAAACGGTCAGCTTGAGAGCCTGCCCCTCCAACTTCTTCAGTAGGGTTACTAATTAATACCTCTCGCCTTGATGACTCCTCTGGCTTGAACTCTGCTTGATGGAAACATTGACCTGTATTCCTTCCTCTTCCTTCTCTAGAAATTTCTATATCTGAAGTGGAAAATACTTTATTTTCAGGAGAAAGGTTTTTATTAATACATGTCATTTCATTTGGTAGACTTAAATCGTACCCTGACTCAGAAGCAACCTTGTCAATGACTTTGAATTCAAAGTGTTTATACAGGTGTTCCATACCTCCTGACACAGTGGAGCCTTCAGAAGATGTCACCAAAGAGCTCTTACAATGATAACTGGGCACAGAAGTTGTACCAGAAGGTGGCATTTTTGTTTCAGCTTTAGCTTGTAAATAGGAAAGTTTGCCAATGTGGCTTTCTTTGCAGAGCTCTTCTGTCTCCTCACTGTATAGATGCTTCTGGGTGCTCAGGGGACACTTAGATAATTTTGAATATAAACCCTGCCCCAAACCCTCTTCCTTTCCTGTAGCAGAAGCCTTTAATTCTTCGCCTACAGGTAAAATATTGCCGATGTCTGGTTGTGCTTTGGCACATTTTTCCCTGCTGTTGCGTATAGACATCGTTTCTCCTTGCAGTGTTTCACATACGCTTGAATTATAAATATCTAAAACTGATTCCTTTTCAAATTCAGTGTCATATAATACACCCACTGTGTTGAGTTGACAAAGAGCATAATGTGAACCATCATTTCTCCCTTCATGTGTATCAAACGATGTTTCCTTTTCCTCTGTGGGCCTGTCACTTAGTGCAGTCTCTTGAGGTAGCTTAGCAATTACTGCTTTTTCACTGGCAGACATTTTTTCTAGAGCACTTTCTGATGTTGTTTTAATTATATAAGCTGTACTTGCCTCTGCTTCCTCTTTAATAACCTGCTCGGAGACAGAAGACTTTTCAGAACTCTCTGCCTCTTGGCAGGTAAACAACTCCTTTGTGGAAACTGTATTCCAAGGCCCCATGTTCCCTCTTCCTCCCCCCAAAATCTCGCTACCTGTTTCTTGCCACCTCTGCTCTGTGGGGTTTCCTTCACTTTCCTTACCTATCAGTCTTCCTTTACTTGTGTTGTCTGACTTTCCTCTGTCTTTTAACCTTGAGATTCCTCTGTGTTCTCGAGTGTCTCCAGCTCTCCTTTCATCCCCCAGAGAGGATGCTGGAGGATCTGCCTGTGCAGACCTGGGAGCCTGTTTGTTGTCTTCAGCTGACAGAGGCATTGTGTTCAACACGTTGACAGCATGTTTTCTATGTGACTTGAAAGGCTTGGGTGCTTCCTCCTCACCAATTAGTGTTAAGTCTGCTACTTCAATGACTTTCTTCTCCTCCCCTGAATCAGTGTTAGAGTTCTTTCCTGAGATTTCACCAACTCCTTTTTTTTGCATATATTGGCTTTTTGTGGAATCTATTGAGATATCAGCATGTGCAAAAGTATCAGCATGTGCAAAAGTATCAGCATATAAATCTCCTGTTAAATGTACCCAAACCTTGCTTTCAATCATCTTGATTTTCCCTTCATTTTTGTCTGCATCTGACAACGATGAATCCAGAGTTTGGTGAGACATTTGCGGCGCCTGGTACTCTGGACCTGGATTAGCATTGCCATCCAGCGTCCCTGCTATGCATGCATTTAATTGCAGGGATTCATCATGCTCTGGAGAAATGGTTTCTGGTCTCATTTCACAGGCCTCTATTGAGGTATCAGTAGCATCCTCACTGATGAATAACCTCTCCATCATCTTACTTCCCGAGGCACTCTTTGTTTCACCTTTTGAAATATCTGTGTGGCTCTCTCCTTGTCTGCTTGAGAGAGTAGCCATAGTATCAGTAGCCTCATTCTGCTTTGTCCCAGGAAAATATTTTGCTGGTGAAAGGCTTGCACTGGTACCAGTATGTTCCAAAGACTGCTCACTGCTGTTTACTGAGCTAGCAGCAACTTCTTTCCCTGATGGCTGACTATTATAATCACTTAGAGAATACTTAGCTTTATGTTTTACTTCTCCTCTTGTCTCCTGTGAAGTGTTTTCAGATGAGGAACTGATAGGCACTGGGTGCAAGTCACTGCTTCTTTCTATACAGGTTAGGTTTCTCTCCAATTTCTCAGTTTCACTTGGAAAATTAACTGGTTCTGTGGTGTATAAATTCCTTTCATCTCTGGAAGAAGTACTTCTAGCTCCCGAGAAGTGTTGATTTAGCTGAAACAATAGAATAGAAAACAATGACCAAAAAGCACTTTGCAAAAATATGCCAAATGAAGGAGGCAGGATTTCATTGTGGAAAGTTTTGTTTTCAGTAACAAAGATTTTATGGAAACATGTTCCAAACCATTTGCAAAATTTGCATTGTATGTATTTTTTAACATAGGTAATGAGCTTTATGGTGGTGCTGAGAGGAGAAGGAAATAAAATAATATTCAGAACCCTCTCTCTTTATTCATGAGTTCAGTAAGCTGCTAGTGCATTTTATACAAATTAAATCTGAAGAGAATATTCTCTAAAAGGGAGACTAATTCATTCTCTATACATTCAGTTCTAGGTTTGGAGAGAGGGAGGTGTGGGGCGAGGCGGGGAGGACTGGTGCTTAAATGAGGTCGTTGATACCATACATCAAAACCTGGTAATGTACAGTATTGTCCAGTAAAACAAAGACACATTTCACACTGACAAATACTGTAAGGATTATCTGTTCTTCATTTCTCTCAGGGACAATTTTACAGGCTTCAAACCAGACTGGTTTTAGACAATCTGGTAAGACATGAGTTGGAAATGAGATTAGCAAAGTAAAAGGCCAGAAACTAATCACTCTCCCTCCTAGCTCCCAAATATCATATTGTATTATTCAGCTATGCCTGCTTGTCATTGCACTCTCTTCTCACTTTAGCATAGTCACACCGATAGCACTAGCTGATCAATTAGAGGCTAGTTTCTTGGGCACCCCTTTATGCATTTGCACTTGCTGTAGATACTCCTATTACAGTTTCTCTTATTAATATGTTTTCTGCAAAGCCTCTGCAAACTATTAATAGTAAAACGTCACTCAAAGAAAAGTGAGGGAGCTAATGTCTCTGCAAATTCTGTTTTAATGACCCTCTGCCAACCAGTGCTCAAGTGTATTTGAGTTCTTCGGTGATGCCAACTGTCAGGATTTAACAGTGAGATGCCTGTGGTTTTTTCCCCTCCTCATAACTGACATTTGCATGATCTCAATAATTATATGCAAATCTTACGATTTCCCCTTCTTCTCACATAAGGCTCATGTTACTTGTCAACTGCACAGCTGTCTTGTGAGCCAATGCCTGTGCTTTTCAAAGATTTGGTTGTATTTCCATCTATTATAAGCCTTCATTGTTTAATTCATTAAAGAGTGCATAGTGCAAATTAACATCTAAATTATAGCTCCCCCTTCATTTATTGTATGGACAATACTGGCAATTGATAAACAAATGGTCATATTTGATCTTGCTTTTTGTAACAGGGTGGACTGAGAACAACAAGGGATTTTAGACATCCACCTTTTAATGTGTCACTATAAAAAAAAAAAAGAAAAAAAACAAAAGACATTGACTTTCAAGCAATTAAAGGTCCACAATAGGCAAAAACTTTCAACTTTTTTTTTACATAAAAGACAAGAAAAAAATTATATTCAAACAAGATGAATTTATTCTCCATCCACAAGAAAAAAAAAAATGGTTCTCATCTTGCTTTCCTGTCTGATTCAGCATTCACATTTTCACAGGTGATAGCTATTATAATCTATGATTATGAATCTATGCACCCAAATGATATGAGCTGAGAACAGACACTGAGAATAATAGATTGCTGTACGTGTCTCATTTATTGCCATTTTCTTCTTTCATACTGAAAAATGCAAGCCAAACCACACACACAAATCCAAATAGATTGAATGTTCACTGAGTGTGAAATTTATTATAAAAAATTTAATGTCAAATACTGATATAGAAAAATTGGCTAATATTAATATATATATTTATTTTGCTCATATAGCATGTTTCACAGTTATTCTTTGAAAAACCACAAAAGCAAATAGTACCATAAATATGAGAAATTTATCAAATATAAACCATTTAAGAATATTCCCTCACAGAGACTAGGAGGGAAGATTTTTGAAATGCCAGTCTTCCAATTCCTTCAAACAGTCATTTAGAGCCTCTAATAAAGAAGTAAACAGGAAAAGTCATTAATTTAAGACCTGAAAAAGTTGATGCACTATACTGAAATCAGCACACTTTCTATTGTCGAATCAGTTAGTGATTCAAAGTACAGACCAAGGCTTTACATTTGTAAATTAGTACATCAGTCAGCTCTGTTAAAAGGGGGCATTTCACCAGCTTTGAAGCATAAAAGGATTCAAATAATTTAATACTGTAGATATAATTGTATAACACTTACCAGCAACTCTAATTCTTTTTCATCATCTTCATGATCACTGTGGCTGTATTCTGCATTTTTAGCTTTTCTATTTTCATTAGCTGGTTTGGTGTCTTTGTCTTCTGCTTGTGAATAAACAATCTCTGGGATGTTTGTGTCTGAAGAGTTAACAAAAATATACTTGAATAATTTCCATGAGGTTGTTTGTTACATTATTTTTCAATTAACATGTGCAGCAATGAAGAACTAATTAAACTGTGTGTTGTACCTGAAGTCCTTGAATTATTCCATGTGTTGTCATCAGACGTTGCCAGTATTTCTTCTTTGCTGTTAAACAAAAGAAATTTTCTGTGTTATTCTGCAAAAATTATTGTTGTAATTCCTCTTAGACTCAGCTATAAATACTACTAATTAACTACACAAAATTTTGCATGCCATTTGAAATTCTGAAAATAACAGCTTTATAAAATGTACCTTTTTTTCAGTGACCTGATATTAAGTCTTGGTGAAAGAAAGAATTGCACAAGAAAATTAAAATGTGTTGACCTTCAGATTACATTTCAAAGCTGATGGGTTTTCCCGGGCCTTTTCTGAGAAAGCAACACAAAGGTGATTAGATGGGTCAGTGACAGGAGAGTGTAACTTTGGGGTCAGACAAGGGTCTGGAAGGATATATGTGTTCAGGAGATCGGGCCTGTCTCTTGCTTATAATTTTCAAATATTTGGATGTATATGGACATTGCTAGAAAAAGACATCTTTGTTACCTGAAATAAATCAAAAGATTCTCCCTGAGTGTATACAGTATAAATCCTGTTGCTAAGCTGTGCCTGGCTGGCAGGAAGGAATTCTGCTTCCCTGCAGCTGGTGCAATTTTTGTTGTTGCTTTGCTGGCTGTGAAAACAAAGGTCAGGTCCAACAAGACAAATACCTACAGAGAGATGCTGAGTGCCTATAGTTCTCATCAATATCAATGCAGACTGATAGCAGTTTGAATTGTGTGCTTATAGGGATGTAACCTTTAGTGGAAAGGGGGGGGGGGGGGGTTATAAAAAAAAGTCACCAGGTAAATTTTTGTTTGTTATGGCATTCCTAATGCCTTTTTTTGGCAAAAAAATTTTTTTTTTTTTTTAAGGTTTTTTTTTTGATTTTTTCAATTATTTTTC